>JAOXNN020000074.1:4327424-4343572 GCA_028571205.2 Hydropsyche betteni | reverse complement strand
CTCCCCCCCCCTTCCTTATCAAAATATTCAAGTTACCTAAAGTTTGAAACAAAAATCAATTAGCCATTTAACCCAGAAGATCCACAATAAGATCTACAGTTGAATTAGTCGCCTTACCAATAACCAATAGAATTGCTTATTTATTTATATACAAATATGTATAGCACTTTTTCAACCTTTTTTCGAAAATCAGTAAAAAAATTAACATTTTTATGTTCGATGACGTTAACACGCACGAATTTAGACATTTTAGAAAGGGGGAGCTGAATCCGCTGAATCTGTCACTGAATTTATAATCCTCCAAATACCCTGAATCGTGTCTCATGTTCTAACGTCAATGCGTTCTAGTGTAGTCTGGGCAAACGTCTGACCACCAGTATAAATCTATAAACAATTAAAACGATAATATTAATCAATATTTTTAGTAAATAAATTATAATGTGCTGATTGATCGACGATAAATAAAATCTGAATTTGTATTTACAAATTTTGTATATGGATGTAGAAATGACTGTTTATCTCTATACTCGTTCCTTTGACGTTCGCTTCTGACACGTGCTACACCGTCCCATGTGACGGATTTAGCAAACTGTCGCAATCGCCAATGATATTGAAAATTCAATTCACATAAATCATTTTACACTCCGGCCTCATCATGAGTCTCTACAATTTCAAGAAGATCGCTGTGGTTCCCAGCGCCAAGGTTCGATTCAGTCATTCCTTCGTTTAGGTTATGTTTTCTTCATGTGTTAACCCCTGATTGTATTCGCAGGAATTCATAGATGTTATGCTATCGAAGACCCAGCGCAAAACGCCCACAGTCGTGCACAAACATTACAAAATATCTCGGATACGTGGGTTTTATATGCGTAAAGTTAAATATACACAACAAAACTTCCACGATCGGCTGTCACGGATCATTCAAGAGTTTCCTAAATTAGACGACGTTCATCCTTTCTATGCAGATCTCATGAATGTGTTGTATGATAAAGATCATTACAAATTGGGTTTGGGACAACTGAACACTGCACGACATTTGATCGACAAGTATTTAATTTTAACTATTAAACTTTGTCAGAGTTTTTGAATTGTAATTAATTATTAATTTTAATTTCAGTGTAGCTAAAGAGTACGTACGTCTGTTAAAATATGGAGATAGCTTGTACAGATGTAAGCAGTTGAAAAGAGCAGCTCTCGGTCGTATGGCTACTATCATGAAAAGACAGGCTGCTAATCTCACATATTTAGAACAGGTTAGTTGAAAATTTATTATAATTGTTTTGTATTATAATATTAAATATGCTATATATTTCTTTTAGGTCCGACAACATTTATCTCGTTTACCATCTATCGATCCATACACAAGAACCATTATTATTTGTGGTTTTCCGAACGTCGGCAAATCAAGCTTCATCAACAAAGTAAAACTAATATGATTTAATTGCATTTCAATTTTGATATATTGTCAGTTGATTAATTGATTAATATTTAATTGTTTAGATTACTAGGGCTGATGTTGAAGTTCAGCCTTATGCGTTCACAACCAAAAGTTTATACGTCGGACATACCGACTATAAGTATCTAAGGTGGCAGGTAAAATTGATAATCTTTTTAACGATGTTAATTTTTCATATTGAATTCCAATAATTTATTGTGAAAAAATTTTTAGGTATTAGATACTCCAGGAATTTTAGATCATCCTTTAGAAGACAGAAACGTTATTGAAATGCAAGCTGTAACAGCATTAGCTCATTTAAGGGCGTGCGCTTTATACTTCATGGATGTGAGCGAGCAATGTGGACACAATTTGGAAGAACAGGTTAAATTTCTTTTTATAATCTTTTCATTTTGTTATTTTATGTAATTATAAGCATCAGCTTTATTTCGATTATAAATTATATAGTAGCATCATGAAAATTACCAAAATTGCATTAGAAATACTGATACGAAAAATAATTAACTTTGATTACAGGTCGCATTATTTGACAGCATCAGACCGTTGTTCAGTAACAAACCATTAGTAGTTGTTTTGAATAAAGTGGACGTCATTCGAGTAGAAGATTTGCCTCAAAACAAGCAGGATATTATCGAAGAATTCCGAAAGAGGATCGCTGGAAATTCCACGAGTGATAAGTACGTTATTTTGAATTGTTTACGTAATTTTTTTAAAGTCTACAATCGTATCATTTCAATTCTAATGTCTTTTAGCGGTGAAACTAAAAATATCGAAATCCCCATGATGCAAATGTCGACCATGTCAGGTGAAGGTATACAAGAAGTGAAGATTGAAGCATGTGAAAGACTCTTGAGTTTCCGCGTCGATGCTAAAATGAGGACTAAAAAGGTTCCATTCAGACTTTTACTTGCCACTTCGATAGTGTTTTTACGTTACTAAGATCAAATTTTGTTTATAGGTTGACGGTATATTGAACCGTCTTCACGTAGCAATTCCTGCACCTAGAGACGATAAAGTTCGTCCAGCTTTCATTCCACCAGGAATCGCTGAAAAGAAAGAAAAGGCTGCCGCTAGAAAGAGACGATTGGAAAGAGATATTGAATTGGAAGAAGGCATCGATTACATTTTAGGTATTATTGAGAATGAGAATTTCCAATCTAAAACTGAATTTATTTAAAAATTTTGAATTAATATTTCCGATTTTCATCAGATCTCAAGAAAAGCTACTATGAGATTCCAGAAGAAGAGCGACATGATATTATTCCAGAATTCTGGGACGGTCATAATATTGCCGATTACATTGATCCTGATATTTTCGAGGTACTTAAATAATTTTATTATGATTTAACTTTTGCTACATGATGCTTATAAACACTATTTATTCAGAAACTTGCTGAACTTGAAAGAGATGAAGAACTCAGAGAAGAAGCTGGAATGTATGTGGTGCCTAAGATCGAATTGGACCAAACACTCATGGAAATTAAGGAATTAGCTCTGCAAATCAGGTTATTATTAATTTGTTACGTGCAAATTAATTATTGTATTCTATAATTGAAAACTGTGTTTATTAATGATAAAATAATTTACAGAAATAAGAAAACTCTTCTGAAGGGAGAATCTAGGTTGGTTAAACAATCAACGAAACCTATAATGCCTAGAAATACCATGCCGAAACAAAAGGAAAGATCGGTATCGAAATTAGTCGATGAAATGGAACAACTCGGTACAATACACGTTTATTATCATATTTTCTCTCAAATTATTTTACGGAATCTAAATTATTATCTTTTTATAGGTGTGGACATGTCTGAAACTTCTAATACGCACTTCTCACGAGCTAGATCTCGCTCAATGTCTCGAGGACCTGCAATTAAGAAAGCAAGAGCTTTATCGGAATCGTCCAAATCAGTTACGACACGTTCTTTGAGCCGAGGACGCAGCGTCAGTGCTGTACCGAGAGACGAACAAGGAGTTAGGGACGTTGCTGTAAGTCACAAATTATGCAAAGTTAAATCCGTTTTTTACATTTTCGGTTCCTGAAAATTAAAATTTTGGTAATTTCAGATGAAGACGAGACTGCACAAGATAAGTCAAAAAGCCATCAGCAAAAAGGTCAAGAGTAAAGGTCTCAAAGGAGAAGCTGATCGTTTCATTGGTAACAAAATGCCTAAACATCTGTTCTCTGGCAAGAGAGGCATGGGAAAAACTGATAGGCGTTAAAGTTAAAACTTTGGTTTTTCATATTCAAAAACATTCGTCTATTTTAAAAATGTTTCAAAATATTGGATACGTATTATATATTCCGCATATATATTATGTGCAAATAAAAACAATTTTTATAAATAAAAATATCTTTTAATAATTTAAAAAATACTATCTATATCATAAAGGTTTCACATTGTGATCGTGTAAAAAACATAATTTACAAAAAATTTAATTTCATTACTTTACGTCGTCTATCGTATGTCTTTCATAAAGAGATCGAGTAACAAATTTATGAAAAACATTATGTACGTGTAAACTCTATTTTTATTACTCAAGTGTACGTTAAATTTGGCGCTTTTATAGACTAATTGAAAGCACCGTGTAAATTTATAAATGCTCAGCATTGTGTATAAATAATAAAAGTAGTTTTTAAACAATTATAGAACCAATTTGAATAAGTTAAAAAAAACTTCATATATAAAATATATATAAATGCAAAGTTCTAACCATTAACTAATGGAAGTGATAGAAGAAAGATCTGATCTTTTCACGAACGTCATTAAATATCTTCATTGCAACAAAAAAAAGAATCAACAATAGTAGTTATGAACTAAACGGTGATATGTACAACTGATGATGGTATTTGAATTTTTTAACGTAAAAAAAACTTTTAACGTATGTACACTGCCGCTAATGAAACACTAACAAAATTTCCATTGAACGTGAAAAAAGTATAAATACATAAACAACCATTATAATCGCACAATTAACACACGAAAGTTTTATTTAATTGAATTTTCTATTTTGAACAACACGAGCATTATTTTTAGTAGAACTTCTTCGCTTGTGATTCTTTTCTTTCCCTAGAACAAAAATAAACATTATATTACACTATTCTATACATTAATATGAACATAACATATAAAGAAACATACTTATACAAACTGTAGGCATACATAATTGCTAATTGAGCACCGAGGAAGATGGCAAGCATCGCCATTGATACACATTTCATATCAGGACACGATGTTTGGGCTTGTTGTTGAGCCATTCTGCAAAAAATTAATATAAAAGTTATTTGCGAGTTGTATTTTTAGGTTTTATGACGATGTGAATACCTTTGACCGATAGCAGCTAAGTTTTGTTTCAGTGAATTCATTCCGTCTCTTAATTCGTTAATAGCAGCCTGTGATTCGTATCCTACCGATTGTACTTGAGCAGTAGGGGCACGTTGCTGACTCTGTATAATGGAATCAGCTTTTCGTGATACATCCAACAAATATGTTCTGAAATTAAAATAAGTAACGTGAATAAAATTTTATGTATGAAACATATTACAGAAATATTTAGAAATTAATCACTTTAATTCACTCATACTGGACAGGAACATGTTTTGAGAAGAAAGAAGAGCTTCGACTTCGTGTCTTTGAATGGGCATCGGCGCCATCTGAAAATTTAAAAAAAAATTTATACGTTGCATATATTTGATCCAACCCAAAATTTTATTCGAAACAAATGAAATTGCCGAAAAACCTAACCTAAACCAATTAAACCCGACATAACTACGTAAATTTATCACATTTGAAGAATTTGATTGTTAACTTTATACACTCCGTGTCGAGTATGACTTGACAACCGTTTGTTTCCCGCAACTCCGTGTCGAATCTAACTCGAAATTTTTTTTTTTCGAAGCTTTAAAGAGTACTATACCTCCATACACTATAAAGTTTGATCAAAATATAATTTAAACCCTCAGAAACCGATTTTCATCATCTCTGCCGTGATAATGAAAAAAATAAACGCTATACGACATAAAATAAAAAAAATATCCACTAATCGTCAAGGTTATGTACCTTGCATATTCCAACAGGCTACAGTTCGATCGAAACACGAAATTTATTAGCTTTTTTTTCTGTATATTTTTATGTAAATTGTTTTAAAAAGTACCATACGTTAATTAATTTTAAAAATAAAAATATGTAAATAATATAAAATTTAATAAAAATACTGTTAAAAAGAGTTTTACGTTTGATTTTGATTTTTTACTGAAAAAATAGTAATTTTAAAAAAACGCTCAAACAACTACAGAGTTGCGGGAAACTCTTCAGAAAATTCTCAAGAGTGCAAAGGGTTAAGTATTTATATAAAACATATTTTTGACTTACTTGTGGAGGAGGAGCTTGTCCCAATTGTGCTTGACCATGTTGCTGTTGACCTTGCACCGCACATTGAGTTTGTTGCATTTGATAAACAGAACTCAACACATTTAAAGAGTTATCTTGTTTTGTTATAACCTATAATAAAAAGATAAATTTTATCTGAGTCTAAAAATATTCTAATACATTTATATGCGAAAATTTATACCTCTTTGACTAATCCAATTATAGACGACTGTCCTTGAAAAACTTGTTTGAGTTCTCTTTGGTAATCAGTTTCGAACCAGTCTTCGAATTCTGATTCTTTATCTCTAGTCTGGAATGTTTATATTTTTATTAAATTAATTAATATGTCAATATATATTATATATATTATATTATACTATACTATATTATATTATATTATATATATTATATTATACCTCATCAGGATGACTCTTTCTATAATCTTCTTTTTGTTGTTCTAATTTTTCTGCATAATCTTTATATTCTTGACTGAGTTTCATTTGATCTTCTTGAGTAATATGCGAAGCTAAAAAAACAATAATTAGTAAAACATGATAAAAAATATAAGAAAAATTGAAAACTTACGAGATTGAGCAGATCCAGGTGCATGTAACGAAGACGTTAAGAAATGAATAACATCGTGATCATCAGCCAAACCACCGGTAGCAGCAGAAACACCAAAATATCCATTAGCTGGAAGAACAACGCCCTCGGAACGGAAGCACATATCGTAATCGGCTTCATTGTTCGTCATGCCTGAAAATCGATCCGATACGTTAAACTTCAAAAATTTTTATACTGTTTAAAAATTTATTATTCTTCGTATAACCATTGTGGAAGTAAACCGTCAAAACATTCTGGTAATATTCTACTCTGACTCTAGTCGGGAACGGTTTATTTCTGAAATCTCTCAAACAACCAGCCAAAAGTTGAGTTGATCCATCACTGAAATATCAAAAAAAAAATTAGATATAAAAAATTTATATACATCGAAATGTAATATGAAAACGTCAATTACTTTTGATGATCGAATTTCCTAGTTCCATCGTTGACGACAGCCATGACGTACGGATTATTGTGCTTATTATCATTATCGAATGAATCTAGAATAACACCCAAACCAAACCACGAATCTGATGATCCGAAAACGTCTCCGTCGTAAGCGCCTTTATCGCGGGTATACCAAAACGCCTAAACGTACACACATAATAGTAATTAGTGTACTTGTATCGAATGTACTTAGTGATTTACTCAATTTACCAATCCGTCGGCACCGATGCGACCACGGCCGGACACCCTGAACATTACGTCCACTTCCCACCATTGGAAGTTGATCTTTTGCTTCGTCCAGATAGCGCCTTTTTGACTTCTCAACGATGGCGCGAGCCTTACATTTTCAGACGATGCGATTGCGTCTGGAAATTTTCAAATTTTGTAATCATCCGTTATTACTAAAGCTTGTAGAATGATGAAATAATATGAAAAATTTTCGATTTGTGTGGAAATATGTGAAGTTATTGAAATTTGTATTGGAATGTTTTGATTGCTGCCGTAACATGTAAACAATATTTGAACTTTCGTTAAACAGGTCGATTGCTACATATAATTAAGTAAACATGAAATCGACTAATTATATTATAGTATTTTATAATATGTTCAAACTTTTATTAATACTGATTTCTGAATATATTATACGAAATAATGTTATATGCATTTTCGTAACATGTTGAATAAAAATCATCAAAAATAGAAAAAAACACTAAGTAATCTTGGATTTTAACATGAACAAAAATGTATTACAAGTGCTTAAATCAAGATTCTTAACGTAATACATGTATAATTTGTGGATTATTAGTGCGCAGATTAAGTTTTTTATCAAATTTCATTTGTATACAAGTTAATTTTTAACTAGTTTTTAGTTTACATGTTGGAAAGCAGCACCTTTTACCGTCCGATCTGTTAGCATGTGCAAATTTATACAATTTAATTAGAAGACAAAACGATATACATATCTTCTCTATAAAACATACAAAGCACGAAATTCGTAAAGGTATCTAATTTACAAAAAATAGTGCATAACTTAAACGTGAGAAATTCAATTCTAGCACCTACGATGCATTTTTATTCATAAAATAAGTATTTATCAATAAACAAAAACAAACAAAAACACCATACATTTCCCTAACAATGTTGAATGAAAATCATCGATTGCGCAAAAACGTAACACAACAAACTGCCCGAAACCTCACAACGACTCATCGAAACCGAAAAAACTTGACAAATCAACTAACAAAACAGCAAAAACACAAAAATATTGTTGTATCGCCAAACGTCAATTGCGCACGTGCCGACGCCGGTATGCGCTTTTGACGTTTGACAATCGCCCGTCTCCCTCTAACGCACTAACCACTGTCGCTGCGTCCCTCTCGCGCCCGAGACCTGGCAACACCGACGGCGACGTGTCACCGCAGACGTGTTGGGGCCGAAAAATGTCACAATATTGAATCGAAAGCCGATTATTGGCGAAAGGGCCGACACACTCACTTCCTCCGTATTCCCAGAAGGGTATGGAGCCGTCCCGCTGCGCGAGGTACGGCGGTTTGAACGAGTACTTGTACTCGAACCGGCGCTGCGCCGACTGCTGGGGCTGCTGGGGCTGCGGGGGCTGCGCCTGCCCGAGGACTTGGACCGAGGAGACGGCTATCAGAGCGGCGGCGAAGGCGGCCGCAGACCACGACCACATCTCTGGGCGACTGTGTCCGAGTAAATGCCGCTCGGAGTTGACGCGAGTGACGTGGGCCCACACATCCACACAATGCCCCACTCCTTTCGTACGTCGAGCGAGCGGCCGATTCGCGGCCATGATTGCCGTATGGTTTTTGAGGGGTCGTGGTCGGTGTTTTGTGTCGGGAGAAATGTTTTGTACGGTCGCTTGCCGGTTTTGATGATCGGGTTCGGCGAAATAGGGTTTTAGCGGTCTGCATGCGAAAGTGAGTTGGCAGCATTGGTCGGTCGCACGTTTCTTTCTGTGCGCTAGGGATGTCAGATTTGTCGAAAATTTTATTGGCTATGTAGGGGCGGACGCCAGTCATTTGGTTCGTAGCCAATGGTTGACGATTTAAACGGTGGTAAAGGTCGCTCATTGCCCGTGAGTGTCGCTCACTACCCATGATGTAGTTTGATACAGTGGTGATAGTTTGATTGACTAAACCAGTGGTCGGCAAACTACTACCCGTGGGTAATTACTGCCCACTAAGACGTTTTGAGTTTCCCACCAAGAAAATATGATATTTTATTCTAATTTTTAATATCATATCTTTACTTTAAAATATATTTTCATGGTGGGTAACTTAAAACGTCGTAGTGGGCAGTTCAATTACCCGCGGGTAGTAATTTGCCGACCACTGGACTAAACCATTTGGAAAAAAATTTGTCAGCGGCCGCTTTTCTATCTGATTTTTCACTATTGATATGACGTAAGTCGTATTTTCTATTGCCGCATTCAATAGTTCTGTTGAGAATCTAAAGACGTTAAGTTTTTCCATGTCAATATTGTTGCATAAGAAATTAAGATCTTGTTTTAAATAATGGATTTGTGTATCTCATGCTCTCTTACTCATTTCAATTTCAGGTTGCTGTTCTGTTATTTCAAATGTTTGTGGATTCTTATGTGCTTACTTACTTAACTAACTGCTTGTGGATTTTTTTTTTCAATTACTTCTTTAAGCAATTTTGGGAAATCCTTTTCCATCAATATTGGAGGAGTTTCATCAATTTGGATCCTCTATTCATGAACTTTCTTTCTTTAAGCTTCTTTGAGGGCTCTGAAAACGGCAACATCCATTGGTTGTAGTAGGTGGGTTATATTGGGATAGAACGCCACTAAAACAATACCATAACTCCCACAAAACTGGCTTGTTTGCAAGCATAGTTAAAAAATGGCTCTGAAGCCAACATAAATCGGCAAATAATACTCAGACGAGAATTTGTAATAAAAAAGATGTCAATGAAGATGAACTCTGGAAGTTTTTAGTTTTCTGAGTTTGTTACTACTCCTTTCTCGATAAGGCAAGGGGCTTCTACCTTCTTGTGGTTGTACAGTACAGTAATAGTATTTTTTAATCATCTTTAAAAGTACTGACAAAGAGGAGCCTTCTGTCATGTAGCATTTTCAACCTTAAAATCTTTTAAATAGAGTCAAAATTAATCGTGTAAAAATACATGTAATGTAAATATTGTACAAAAAATTGAGTATACCAGAACTTCAAATTTAACACTACACTACTGTCTTTTTTATTTCAAATTGAAGACTTTTCATTTCAAATTAAACATTAAAAAACGAATTCGACTCTTTAAACACTGAATTGAACAATTAGATATTTTTAATAATTCAAATTTATTTAAATTACAAATAAATATATAATGTATATATCACATTTGTGCGGTCATGTATTGGTGTGGATTTTGACATGCATAATTAATGCACATTTTCGTACATACGATTTAACGCATACATCACATTCGAAATTTTTCTAACCTAAAACACAAAAGTTTTACGAAAACATACAACCTTCGAAAAATCAAAAACATAATACATATAAAGCAAATTCGATTTACCTGTATGTAATACAAAGTGATTATCTAAATCCCTCTTTCTGAAAAACTTTTGACTGCAAACGGTACATTCGAAATTTTTCTCACCTAAAACGCAAACGTTTTTCGAAAACATACAACCTCTAAAATACCAATAAAATAATGTAAAGTAAATTTATTTACCAGTATGAATAACGAAGTGTTTATCCAAATTTCCTTTTTGGGAGAACTTTTTATTACACACGGTACATTCGAAATTTTTCTCACCTAAAACGCAAAAGTTTTACGAAAATGTACAACCTTCGAAATAACAATAAAATATTAAAAAGTAAATTTGATTTACCTGTATGAATTAATAAGTGATTATTCAAATTCCCTTTGAGGGAAAACTTTTTATCGCAAAAGGTACATTCGAAATTTTTCTCACCTAAAAGGCAAATGTTTCACGAAAACATACAACCTTCGGAATAGCAATAAAATAATATAAAGTTAATTCGATTTACCTGAGTGAGTTAAGAAGTGATTATTCAAATTCCCTTTGTGGGAAAACTTTTTATTGCACAAGGTACATTCGAAATTTTTCTCACCTAAAACGCAAAAGTTTTTCAAAAACATACAACCTTCGAAATTGCAACAAAAAAATATAAAGTAAACTTTATTTACCTGTATGATTTACAAAATGAATATCTAAATCCCTCTTTCTGAAAAACTTTTTATTGCACATGGTACATTTGATATTTTTCTCACCTAAAACGCAAAAGTTTTACCAAAACATACAACCTTCGAAAAAGCTATAAAATAATATCAATTAAATTAGATATACCTGTATGAATCAATAAGTGATTATTCAAATTCCCTTTGAAGGTAAACTTTTTATTGCAGACGTTACATTCGAAATTTTTTTCACCTAGAATGCCAATATTTTGCGAAAACATACAACCTTCGAAATGGCAATAAAATAATATAAAGTAAATTTGATTTACCCGTATGAATTAAGAAGTGTCGATCCAAATAATCTTTTCTGGAAAACTTTTTACAGCACAAGGTACATTCGAAGTTTTTCTCACCTAAAATGTAAATTTTTTTCAAAAACATACATACAGCCTTCATAATAGCAATAAAATAATTGAAGTAAATTTGATTTACCTGTATGATTTACAAAGTGATTATCTAAATCCCTTTTTCTGAAAAATTTTTTATCGCACATCGCACATTCGATATTTTTCTCACCTAAAAGGTAAAAGTTTTAGGAAAAAATAAATCCTTTCAAAAATTAATAAAATTATAAATTTGATTTACCTGTATGTAATATAAAGTGCTTTTTCAAATCCCTGTTTCTGAAAAACTTTTTACTACACACGGTACATTCGAAATTTTTCTCACCTAATAGGCAAAAGTTTTACGAAAAAATAAAACCTTCGAAATAGCAATAAGATAATATAAAGAAAATTCGATTTACCCGTATGAATTAATAAGTGATCATCCAAACAATCTTTTCTGGAAAACTTTTTATTGCACACGGTACATTCGAAATTTTTCTCACCTAGAACGCAAAAATTTTACGAAAGTGTACAATTTTTGAAATAGTAATAAAATAAAGTAAATCCGATTCACCTGTATGAATTAGAAAGTGTTGATTCAAACAATCTTTTCTGGAAAACTTTTTAAGGCACACCGTACATTCGAAATTTTTCTCACCTAAAAGGCAAAAGTTTTAAGAAAAAATACAATCTTCGAAATAGCAATAAAATAATATAAAGTGAATTCGATTTACCTTTATGAGTTAAGAGGTGATCATCCAAATAATCTTTTCTGGAAAAATTTTTACTGCACACAGTACATTCGAAATTTTTCTCACCTAAAACGCAAAAGTTTTACAAAAAAAAATACAACTTTCGAAATAGCAATAAAATAATATTAAGTATATTCGATTTACCTGTATGGATTAAGAAGTGATCATCCAAATAATCTTTTCTGGAAAACTTTTTATTGCACACAGTACATTCGAAATTTTTCTCCCCTTAAAGGCAAAAGTTTTACGAAAAAATACAATCATCGAAATAACAATAAAATAATAAAAAGCAAATTCGATTTACCTGTATGATTTACAATGTGAATGTCTAAATCATTCTTTCTGAAAAACTTTTTACTGCAGATGGTACATTCGAAATTTTTCTCACCTAAAACGTAAAATTTTTACGAAAACGTACAAACTTCAAATAGCATTTAAGTAATATAAAGTAAATTTGATTCACCTGTATGTATTACAATGTGCCTGTTCAAATCCCTCATTCTGAAAAACTTTTTACTGCACAAGGTACATTCGAAATTTTTCTCACCTAAAACGCAAAATTTTTACGAATTCATACAACTTTCGAAATAGCAATAAAATAATATAAAGTAAATTTGATTTACCTGTATGTATTACTAAGTGCTTATTCAAATCCCTCTTTCGGGAAAACTTTTTACTGCACAAGGTACATTCGAAATTTTTCTCACCTAAATGGCAGTTTTACGAAAAAATACAACCTTCGAAATAGCAATAAAATAATATAAAGTATTATAAATTCGATTTACGTGTATGAATTAAGAAGTGATCATCCAAATAATCTTTTCTGGAAAACTTTTTACTGCACACGGTACATTCGATATTTTTCTTATCTAAAACGCAGAAGTATTTCGAAATAGCAATCAAATAATATACAGTCAATTCGATTTACCTGTATGATTTACAAAGTGAATATCTAAATCTCTCTTTCTGAAAAACTTTTTATTGCACACCGTACATTCGATATTTTTCTCACCTAAAACGCAAAAGTTTTACGAAAACGTACAATCCTCGAAATAGCAATAAAGTAATATAAAGTAAATTTGATTTACCTCCATGTATTATAAAGTGATTATCTAAATCCCACTTTCTGAAAAACTTTTTCTCGCAAACAGTACATTCGATATTTTTCTTATCTAAAATGCAGAAGTTTTTCGAAATAACAATAAAATAATTAAATTGAATTTGATTTACCTGTATGATTTACAATGTGAATATCTAAATCCTTCTTTCTGAAAAACTTTTTATTGCACATGGTACATTCGAAATTTTTCTCACCTAAAACGCAAAAGTTTTACGAAAACGTATAAACTTCGAAATGACAATAAAGTAAATTTGATTACCTCCATGTATTATGAAGTGATTATCTAAATCCCACTTTCTGAAAAACTTTTTCTTGCACAAGGTACATTCGAAATTTCTTTCTTTCAGATGAATCTTCTTGATATGATAGGACAGCGCACCTAATGTACTATAAGTTTTTCCGCAGTTAGGACAAACATTTCTTTTGACTGGTATTTCATGATCTTCAGATCGGTGTTTGTTTTTCACTATATTTTTATCACTTTTGATTTTGGAAATATTTGCTTGTGATTTATCACTTTTGAAATCAATTAAAATATTTGATTTTGGGTTCTTATCACTTTCAATATTTGAATCAGATTCTACTTCTGACACAAAAGATTCTAAATCGTTACAGTCATCAATCAGGCATTCGTTTTTGACAACAAATGCTAATTTGAGATTTGCATGTTCACTGCTACAATTGTCTTCGTATACTTTTTCAGCTGAAATGAAGAATGAAATCAGTAAATGGAGAATAAGGCTGCGACCACTGACTGGTGATGAGGGTATTTCAGAAAATATCTGCATGATAAATTTTGAGTAACTGAGATAGTGATTAGCAAGGCAGTGGATTGGTATAAAAAATATGTGCATAATATTGAATTACTTGATTTATATATAAATGAAAGTGTCAATGTCGCTGCTCATGTCTGTGAGTTTTTAACAATATGGTTATACACTAACAATTGAATCAGTAGTTATGTTCTAAGGCCGGTATCGACAAACTCTGTCCCGCAGGCCAAATCTGGCTCGCCGCCTGTTTTGCAATTTGGCCTGTAGGTTAATATTGTTTAGAAAAAAATTTTGAATCAATTTAGAAATTGTCACCCTCAAACATACTTTACTGAACATATTGTTAAACTACAATTATAAAAGCGTTTTTTGGGTCTTGTTAATAGTGTAAAAAACATTTTCATATTTCAAAATCCATTTAATTGCAAAATTGAGGAGATCTTATCAGACCCTCAGTTAGAAGTGATTGTTGTCTAAAATTATGTATTTTGTAAAATTTTTAATTGTTATCGATAGTATAGATTCAATATATAAAAAAATAATAACGAGAAAGAATTGCCTGCGGCGCTATTACTTTATAATTATTTTCTTGATATTACCTGCACATAATTTTTTTTTTAAACTAGCACTTGAATTTTCAAATACAATCCTACAGGTATCAAATTAATGTGTATAGAAAATACAAATTTTTCAAATAATAATAATGCTTACTTGATTTTTCAGGAATAATAAAACAATCTAACTTGTGCTTAAACTCAAGCGCCCCGCTCAATCGTTCAATACATATTTCACAAATTTTCAAATTGCCAGTGACTTTTTTTACCTAGAAAAAATATCATTGATATATTAACGTCATTGATGACACAAATTCCAAATTAACTGTGTTTAATTGATTGTTACTTGTATATTGAAGCAGTTCATTATCATAGTAGAATATTTTGAAGTGCTTTCATTTCTTTGAAACATGTTTTTTAAGTTTCTTCTTCCAAAGCAAAATGCACAGTTGGCGAACGAGAAACATTCTGAATGTTCATGTTTTATTTCCATCTTAGGCACTTGACTTTTGTTGCTACTGATTTAAAATTTTAAAATAATTTATATAAATATAAAAATGAATGTTTGTACACTTTGACTCTAACATATACATTATACTAGTGGATTGTACCCGACGATGTTTGGGATTTAAATTTTAAATCAAATTATTTTTTTAATTTAAATTAATCAAAAACAAAAAAAAACATAAAGCAGGCTGCGTATTGTCATAATCAATACGCGGCGCCGACGTTTTACTTGTACTGAAATTTTCTTTTCATCTTGAAATAAAAAAAAATGTTGCCAAATGGTTTTAATGATTTACGATCACAATATCACAAACGATCACATATCGTCTCGCTTCAACACCGTTCAACCGATCACTATGAAAATTGGTATGTATATGTATTTTTGTGGAGAAGGTTTTTGTATCATTAAAACTTATTTACAACTCGATCTAACGCTATTTTAAGATGAAAAGAAAATTTCAGTATAAGCATGACGCCGGCGCCGCGTATTGATTGTGACAATACGCGGCCTGCTTTGTTTTTTTTTTTTAATAATTTAAATTAAAAAAATAATTTAATTTAAAATTTTAGTCCCGGATAACGTCGGGTACAATCCGTCAGTACAAGTAAAATCGGTACTTAAGACATACACGGGCACTAGGTGACAAACGCACTCACGACCTCACAAATACTGAGCTGTCAAATCGTGCGGAATTGTATCTAATATAAAGCGCGACCTGCACTACGTTGAAATTCTATAACGGTTCCAAGCGTATGTGCACACGACGAAAGCGCATGTGTAAAACAACGAATCATATGATTCAATGGTCTAAATAAAGATAAAATAGATTTAAGTTATATTAGTAGTATAAAGAGAATTGAATGACAATAGATGATGTATGATAGCATGTCATGACTGTGGCTTAAGGGTAAGGTGACCATTCGTACTGATTTTATCAGTATGGTACTGATTTTTTGGGCCTTGTCCTGATTTGTTGTAAAATAAA
>JAOXNN020000074.1:4289630-4327324 GCA_028571205.2 Hydropsyche betteni | reverse complement strand
ACGCGTGGTGGGGGGCGCTACTCGCCCGAAAAAATAGAGTCAACTCGATCGGCTCGACTAAATCATTCACTAAACTATTTGACTAATTTTTTGCGGTTCGCACACATTTAGCCACTAAATTACTCGCTACTCTCCTAAATTAATAGCGTAGTGCGAACTAGTCTTAAGAGCCAGTCCGTCCATGCCAACGGAGGAGGCTCTCAGACCAACGATACGCAAGTTTATGCGCTAAACTTTTGCTCGTTGGCACTCCACAGAGCAAATCGCGATGACCACCCGGGGGGCAACGACGTAAAGACTGAGCAATCAGCGCCCTCGCTGATCACTTTGCGATCGCAACGATCACCAGTTTGACAGACGAGACGAGATCGTAGGTCCTACATGGTTTCTTTATTATATAATGGGTAAAAGTCGCTCACCGCCCATGAGCGTACCAACCTCTCAATTCCCCCCCCCCCTATAACGTCAAGATAGGTTCGACGTTATAGGGGGGAATTCAGGAAATCGATAAATGAAATATTTTCGAATATTTTTATCAGTTCATTGTTTTTTTTCAAATACATTTGAAATTTTTTTTAAGAAATTTGAAATTAAATGCATTTGAAAAAAATGACGTTAGAGGGGGGGGACACACACCGCAGACGTTATCGGGGGATTACTGTAAAAATCCAGTTATAAGTTTTAAATTGGTACCATGCATTCACGCATACATTTGCATCCAACTTTTGACATTAAACGTCAGTTGTTATTTCTATAGGAAAGAAAACCCAACCCAACCTAACGAATGAAATTGGGTTTGATGAATTGATCGTGGTATTGAATACTCTAGTGATGCTGCTTCGATACCTGAATAAAAATTTTGTATGACCAACTGTCAAACTGCGAATGAGTATAGGTGCATGTACGTGTATAAACGTAATGTCGGACGCCAACTTAAAAACTAGGCACGCTAATCTCTGTATGTGTAAGTGCATGTACGTGTATAAACGCTTTTCAGTTTGGGAGGTTGGCGCGCTCATGGGCGGCGAGCGATTTTTACCATATAATGAACGTAAATTTTGTTTTTTGTTATGTTTCGCGTCCGAATTGTGTTTTTTTTTTTAGTGCGCTTTTGGCGCTTTTCCAACGTTGCGGCGGGTTGCGTCATTTTGTCGCGGTTGCGATTCGGATTTGTGGAAATCGGAAAATTTTCATCGGCGAAGCGCACGATGGATCGCCGTGATTGATGAAAATGGCGATGGTCGCGCACAGATGTCTCTACGAGGTGGTTTTAAAAAATTAATTCGAATCGTATGAATTGACTAGTAAATTGAACACAGAGTCAATGAAATATGCAATATTTCAAATATTTTTCATTTTTGAATCATCATCATCATCATCAGCATAAGCAGCCACTGCTGGACAAAGGCCTCCCAGATACTTTTCCATTCGCTTTTATCTTGAGCCACTCTCGTCCATGCGACACTACACATCTTTGGTATTTCGTCTACCCATCTTCCATGCGGCTTTTTTTGTGAGAGTTTAATGCCTTTCGGATATCAGTCCAGGATTTCCACTGTCCAGCGATCATCCTTCCTTCGTAGAATTTTATTCAATCCATGTTTGACATCTCCCAATCATCACGTCGATTTCATTTTAATACATTTAACATTTCTGTAAATTCAAACGAAAATTTTTCAGATATTTAAAAGCATACACACACATACTTACACTATACTTTTATAAATAATCTAAAAAAATAATAATATTCATTCGTATAGGTATATATAATTTTACAAAACGTAATTCATTAAAAGACGCACAAAGACGAAACTGAAACATCTATCGATAAAAATACTCCTTGATCAATACCAAGTAGATTACAAATGTATTAACTTATTATAATAACATTAACATTTTCATATCTGTGTAAATAAAAAGGTTCATAACACCGCCTAAACAATACAAATATAAAGCTTCGCAGATCGAAACAACATTATCATACGAAGCAGTGTCGTTTGATTGTTTTAACATTTAATTCTGAATTTTAATTAGTGCACCCAAACGATTGATAAACTAAGAACAAACAGGCAAACGTACACAATTATTCTCCACGATAGCTCGGTTTAATCATTCGCTATTCTAAAAATAACCATTGTCGTACGCGCTTTCTATTTGAACAATTTTTGCCGCGAACGACAAGGATTCGCGAACGCGCACAATTAAAATATTTACCTCGCGAACGCGACCGGCATTGCCGTACACTTTTTAAACTGCTAAAGAGCAATCGTCCGGTTCAGTCATACTTTGGATCGCGAAACGAGCGGTCGTTTCGAAAGTTTCCAATCTGACAGTGTTGCCAATTGCGAACAATGTTCTGCTAACGTTTGTTAAAGTTATAATTTCCAAAAGTAAAATTTCTGTGATTTTTCGTCGGTCCGACTGTTCGACTTCTCCAAATAGTGGTGTGTATGTTTTTTTGTTATTGTTTTATTGATTTTGTGAACGAAATGTGTAAAAAGAAACTTTGAAATGAAACTATATCGTATTTTCGAAAAAAAAGATGACATGTATGAATAATTACGTGGGTTTGTCGTTTTAACAATGGTCCAAAAGAATTCGAGTGCCCTCGTCGGAGTTTAGTGACTTTCCACTTGGAACATCAGGTTTTCTCTTATGGTATATGAAAAAAAAATTACAAGTACGCAACTTCCCAAGTAAGAAGATACATACATAAATTTTGTCGTGTAAAAAAATGTAGCTCGTTACCGATTGTAACAGTTTCATATCGTTGAAAGAGAAGTTTGTTCGAGTCGAAAATGTGGAAAACTCGTCAAAAGTTCGATCTCGAAAATAAATTATGGTGTGTATGAAAAAATTGGGAATTCAAAATTTCTGTAATTTGACGAAATGCAATTATAATGAGGAAAAATGTTTTCTGTACACATCTTTAAGTTAAAAAAAGTCCTCGTTAAAAATCATAACTAATAATCGTTCCTTCATATCATATTATACATAATTTTTGCAAAGCGACAAAACGAAAATTTATGCATCGAGGAAAAATACTATCATAAAATATTCGATAAATAAAATTTATGCAAAATATATAATACCAATTGAAACATTAAAATACTTACATCTAGTGATATTTACATACAAAAAAAAAATAATACAAATCCAACATCAAAACAAAGAACACACAAAAACAATTACAAAACAATCAGACCGGCCTGACTTTACCTAAATTACCCTAAAATTCAACGCATAAACAATCGTCGCATGTGCGGGACATTTCTTATCTTCGCCTTCGGAAAAACAAACACAAGGCGAGCGACAACGTCTAGTTTCGTCGAAAATCGAATTTTCCCATTTCGAAAGCTTTTCCCGCCACCTACAAAGCGCTCTTTCTGCGAACGATAAAAACAGGACGATTTCGACATGGCGTCGTATTATTCGCCGCGACCGTGGCAAATGAAATGATCCGATTACAAAAGTATTATGTTGTGTGGTCGTACCACGTTTTGCCGACGAATCCGAAAATTAGTGTGATTATTTAAAATGTCGGAATATGAGGTTGATTTTGCGGAGAATCGGAAAAAAGTTTTTTATATATAAAAAATATAATGTTCGATTTTAATGTTTATAAAAAAGTATGTATGGATGCATATTAGAAATATAATTGAAAAAATAATATATTTTTATAGATTTATTTTTTTTTTGCTTAGAAATGATCGGTGATTATATAAAAAATAAATTGCGTAAAAATGAGCACCTCTGATGTTTGCAAATTTTGATACGCCGATCAAATATTATAATTTGTATGAAAATAAACAGAATCGAAAAGAGATGGGGAAAAATGGTTGCAAAATGAATATAGCGTATTTCTACGTATTCAAACTTTTACATCACGTATTCATGAATATTAATATATGCAATTAAGAGATTCTCAAAAAAACGAAATCAAAATATCCTTTTAATGGAACCGATGCACTTGAACGTTTCGACATCGACAAAATTTTCATTCTCCATCGTTTTCATTGCGATCACGATCACAGTTTTACACAACACACATAAAAAGTCTCGTTCGATCGCGAACACTTGCACATCCGCACAGCGTTATCATCACGAATCGAACACCACAATCCACACAGTCATCGCACCAAAAGACCGTTCGATCCCAGCGAGAAAATCACCTCAAAGAGATCGAATAATAATCCGAGACGGGATCGACGACGAGACACTCGCAATCCGAAGTTCCCCACTCCTCGAGATGATCAGTCTGCGTCCTCAACCAGTTTGTGTAAAGCCTCAGATACCGGTCAGTGGGTTCGACATCCGTATGACCCAAACAAAAAATCCTGTAAGCGTCCTCGCCATATTTTCCAATCCCGCAAAGGTCGCTGGCCCTCCTCCATTTCGCCGAAACGAACTGGTAAGTCATCTTCCATATCATGTTCGCCCTTTTCCTCAGTCCCAAAGGTTCGAAGTATGCTTCTAAATCTTCAGGTCTAACGTCCAAAACGTGTTGGGGCGACGGGAAATCTTCGAAGAACTTCACCATAGACGGTCTTGCCACTTTGGCTGTGGTTTTTGTTAAAAATATCGTGGCTACCAACATCGCCCATGGGTTCTGCTTGAATTGTTCTTCGATGACTCCGTGAGGGGATTCCGGCATGGCTCTTGGAGTTATGTTGTATAAAGGTTGTATGGGGATCTGTTCTGGTCGTGTCGGTTCTTCTTCTGGGTAATTTTGCGAGATCGATGGGTCGTATTCGTTTTCTGATCGGGTGCAAGTTGATGGTTCGAATAGGTCTTTGTCGTGTTTGAAAAATTGGCTCGATGTTATCGACATGGTTCTGCAAAGCATCTGAAATTGAATGAAAAAATTGTTTTTAAAACGAATTTATTTGAGTTAATAAAATTAAGAGATTTCTTTGTATTATGTATCACGTATGACACGTTAAAAGTCAATTAAATCTAATCGCGTGTTTAAAAATAATGCAATTTTAACAATCGAACAATCAGAACGAAAATCATATCTAATCCTTCATCAGATTTATTATCGCGGAACGGCATTCAATCTAACAAATAATAAAACTAATTGAACATCAAAATCCGAATAGCCATAACGCAAACAATCAAGAAACTAAACGACAGACAAACTACACCTCAAGTTAATTTTACGACAAAGAAAAACATAACGACAACCATATAAATTTTCGAAAACATCACTCCGACAATCAACTCGTTGAAACGATACATAAACATAATTGACCATCACATAATATAGAATTTTTCCAACATCAACAACTGGAAATATGCATCAAAAGCGCACGGTTCCAAAGCTCGCAACATTCATTCAACACAATCATACAATTTTATCATCAACCCGAGAAAAAACTCACATATCTAACACAAATTTCAGACATACATGCCCAATGAGGCGTTGCGTTTATCAGCAACCATATTATCCTCGTATTTACATTGTGCACATACACACAGCAATTTTCTGGCATTTCAGACGGTTTTCGTGCGCTCGTTATCGTATAACGAGATTCTTCGTAATTATTTAATTGCGCGGTTGACAACCGGCGCGTTTTTATTTCCTGGTGCACTTATGGCGCACGGGGACAAGAAAATAACGAGCGATTGTTCTCTTTGATCAGTTAAGAAGACGTGTCATTATTATAATATATCGCAATTCGATATGTCATAGTGTAAGGGTGGTGTTGGTGTGATTTCTAATAAAATCGTGATGATAATCTATCTTGTTCGTTGGATTTGTTTGATAATAATTGAATAGTTATAGGGATAGTTTATGAAAGCTAGTTTTGTATGAAAGTGTTTGTATTTAGTAAGTACCTACTGTGCGATTTTGTGAGGATTCAAAATTTCTATTTTTTTATAATATAGAGAAAATAACATTAAAAAATTGGTTCGTTTACAATGAAAGAGTCATTTGTAAAACTGTAAATGATTTATATCAGACCAAAGATTTTTCTTATTGGAAATAATATTCAAATGAAAATTTATTTTCATTGCTTCGAAAAAATCTCGATTTTTATTTCGTGCTAACAATATATGGGCTAAGTTTATTAAATTAGCACTGTTAGATATGCGCGTAAGAGTCAACCTAGATGTTATAAAAATTTAATTTTTTTTTTATAAGTTACCATTATGATAATTTTCATGTATAAAATTATTTTTTCAATGACAAACCCTAAGTAAAAAAAATAAACGATTTAAACGTACTGGTTTTGCCAATCGTCGAGGTTAAGCTATATAAGGAGCCATCTGTAGTTGGACGTGATCGCATAGACATGAAATTGTAAAGAATAATATTTAAAAATATCCAAAATTTCAACGTCATCGAAAAGGCATTGTCCTGCATTATGTAAATTGCATACGATGACGATATGATAGAACAAGTTTGTGAGTGATTTGATAAAAAAAAATTGCCGTAATTGCAGCGCGGAGTTAAGCCTTCAAATTTAATATAAGTGCACATATTTATCACGAATATCGTAAACATATTATTATGCGAAGTGTTCGTTAAAAATCAGAGCTTCGTAGAAAATTAAATTTAATCGTAGCATAATTACGATTTACTGAAATAAACACATAGTTGCGTATTGTTTCATACATGAAACATGTTAACAATCGTAACAAAAACGCAATAACATTCAGATTTGAATGAAAAATCTCAATGACAAAAAACGGTTATATCGAATCACGATATACTTACATAATCATTATCGAAGTGATAAAATGAAAATTAAATGCATATTATATTCCTGTGGTTTTGTTCTTTGTTATAAAATGAAAGAAAGGACACGTTTTCCGAGTTTCCCGACCGTTTTCCAACGTCCAATACACGTTCTGTACTTTCGCCAAGAAGGTCGGCAGTATTTCGCGATAGCTTATTATTAGTCAAAATTAAATGTAAAATTCCCAATAAATGTAAATGCGATGCTCATAGTTTCACCCAGTGTTGTTGGTACTCAACTAATTGTAAACCGGCTCGGGAAACTGGCATAGTGGGTGTATGTAACAGCCGGGATGGTGAGATTCCCTTCGATATTTATATTATATCTGCAAAATTTTACGACTCAGTGTTAAAATTTTTAATATAATTTATCGGAATCGGATGTTTTATCGAAAAATTTACTAGCGATCGTTTTGTTTATTTATCGAATTAATTGCATTGTGATAAAATTAAACTCGAAAACCGCATTCAATTGCGGTTCTGCGGTTTTTTAATTGGCCCTCAATTAGCTTGGGAAGTTAAATCGAAATTATCAATACCGATAAAGAGAGTTGCGCAAATTCTTATGAAGAGAAAGTTTTACAGATTTATTTCTCGTATCTTTTCACGACAGTTAAAAGGTGAACGGGTCACTTTATACAATGATTTTTCAAAATAAAATTCAATACAAAATTGTACTTACAATTAGATAAACATTTATAAATGTTCATACGATCAACTTCAAGATATGGCCTTTCACTAATAAGTACAATGTATACAAATGAATGATCATTAATTACAATAAACTGAAATCGTACGGCAGGTAAAACCGTTCTCAAACTTTATCTTTTAATTGCAAGTGGTGCTAGATTCCGATTGAAAATTAAAACACGAGATCCGATAAAGACTTTTGTCGTACGCAAATCGAGACACATAAATAAATAATTCGAATTGCTTTATTAATTTAATATATATGTACGTACTACGCGGTTAAAAACCAACACATCACATTATGTCCGAATTGTTGATGGAACGAGAATGTATCATTCTTCTCGGAATCGTATTGTATAATTTTTTTATCGCTTTAATGTTTTTGCAGACATACAATATTCCAACTGCGGCTAATTCACTTTGTATCTGTTGAACTAAAACGCGTTTTAGCGACTCAAAATTTGTACAACCGAATTAGTGACATGTTGCGTGGTAGTTATAATAATAGAAGATATATTACGCTGAATTTTCATCCTTGGATTATAAAATTTAACAATATTTTAATATAATTGAAAGTACTGCTTTCGCCTGACCTACAGTAACACGAAATAACGGACTAACCGACAATTCACAAGTACTCGTACACTTTATTTTACACACACAGCACGTAGAAGCCGATCGTTCTCAAACGTTGGCAAATATTCGCCGAATGGGCTATTAATCTACGAAAGATGAAATAATGTCGCAATTTAGATCGATGGCAGGATATTCAATTGAAGTGTGCTCCGAATGTTCGAATGGCGATCGTGATGGTCCGCATCCGCCATGCTGAAGACGCATATGGGAAAAATGTGTTAAAATTATAATTTATTGTGTCTATTCAATGGCAGTATTGTGCAAACGATGGAATGTTTTAGAGTTGCGAAATTTCTGCGCATCGACTTTGTGTTAGATAGATTGCATGGGTTGCAATTGTTTCAAAATTAACGTTGTTGGTTATAAGCGTGTATGTTGTTTGTTTGACTTAGTACTGATTTTTTTGATGTGATCGTTTCGGATGTCATCGAACTTAAATGCATGTGAATTAATATCTCCTATATATAATCACGGATATCTGTGTGTCTGTCTGTTTGTTTGAATGACGCTCGCGATTTTTTTGCGAATATGGTCTTTATGCGTATACAGTTAACGTCTATAATATGATGCTTATTACGCTCGCGACTTCGATATTCTATTATGATCTTTATGCTTATATAGTTAACGTCTATAATATGATGCTTATTACCTACTAACTACTGGCTTTGCCTATATATCACAAACAGATTAAAAATGAATTATTTTGATTTTATTAATTAAATATTCAAATCGGGTACACATTTTTACACGGGATTTTCACATTTTATCGTTTTCTGTTTCTTAACAAATTCACAGCCGACGTTATTAACATCGGGCCTATTTACTATTCGAATATAAGATCAACGTAAATATACAATGCCATCATCTATAAACTTCATAACAAATCTGTACCAAATACCATTCCACATAACCACCCTAAAACCAAACCGCCACTACAACACGACCACCCCAACATCCTCAAAACTACTCTCGACTAAAAAACCCACCAACACCAGTGGTGTAGTGGGGCAGGAGCGCACTGGAGCGCCGCTCCACCACTTTATTTCGAGGTAGAGCGGCGCTCCAGTATAAAAATTTCACATTCCAAAAAACTGTTCGGAATTTAGTATTACACCGCAAAGCTTCAAAATCGAGTATTTCAAGACATCTGGATGTAATAAGGAAGGTAAAAAAAAATGGACAAATGGGTGCCACACGAATTGACCGAGCAGAGAAGGGAGCGGTCAAATGTGAAACAAATGCCCCTCATTCATTCATTCATTATGGTCAAATTCCACAAAAGATTTGGAAATTGGAGAAAAAAATCAAAAACATCGTGTATTTAGGAACGACAGCCGAAATTTCGAACTTGAAAATTGTCAACCCTCGTCAGTTTTATTAGCTTTTTTGTTGCAGTTTAGTAGAACATGTAATTTTTCGCACAATTTTTTCTTTTATCTTAGATATATATAGCGCTCCACGACTTTTTTTTAGCGCTCCACCAATATTTTTTTTAGCACTACACCACTGATTGTAGCGTTGCTATAGTTCTACAACACTGATTGATGCGTGCTCGCACGCGGGGATTGATGATTCATTCTAGTCTGAGACGCCATGAGAACAACGTCTCTGAATAAAGCATCTTGACAGTATTTGGCGTTTGCTTTTAACCCCATCTCGGAACCCGCTTACCTCCACGTTACAGTATTTTGTTTAGAGTGTCGTGGATTACCAACATTTTTTTGGCGAAATTTAGTACTTTTCAAACTAAGCCATAAAAAATATAGGACGCTTCCGAAAAAATATAGTGTTTTATGAAAAGTGCAAAAGATAAATATTCAGTAGTCGGTGCTAAGACAACGGACGGACGCCAAAGTATCGCTCGGAAACCAACAGTTTGCAATTTAAAATAAGTGTCGCAACGGCTCGACAGATGGACTAAATGTCAAGCTGACTGATCTTATTCGCATATATATCTCAGTGGTTACGATACGTGATGATGGCATGATTAAGTAAAATTAAGGAAACGCCAAATGTCATCTATTTGACAGTGGAATCCCCTTTTTATTTGTTCTATTTATAAGGTGACCATTCGTACTGATTTTATCAGTACAGTACTGATTTTATCAGTAGAATACTGATTTTTTGGGCCTTGTCCTGATTTGTTGTAAAATAAAATCAGCACAGATTTACTCATATATGTGGTAGTGCAGCGAGAGTATTTAGTGCCTAGGGTAAAACACAATTTTCGTGTCTACCCCTCACCCCCCGAAACGCTATCTCCAAAAACTCAATAATGAATGTATTGCTAGAAAAAAGTAATCCAGGAAAATTTAATTCTTCCCCCCCCCCCTATGAATTTTTTTAAAATGTGTACTGATTTTTATTTTGGAAAAAATGGTTACCTTACTTAAGGGAGTCTTGAGTAGTAATTTAAGTGTTAGTAGCTTATAATTAGGTAGGAGTAAGGACCCTTAAGAATAAAAATAAAGAAAGGATGGGGAGTAATGCGCATTGCCACGTATTACAAAAAAAAATTACAACTTATTTAATTTTGTAACAGATACCAACGCACACAAACAAATTTGCGCGGCAACACGGAAGGTAGGGTGGGCCGCATAACGACTGCTCCCAACAACGATCCGGCTGAAATGGGTGAGCTGAGCGGGAACGGCGTTTCGATACTTTTTTTCAAAGCCGGAACGCGCTCCGATACTTTTCTAGATGTGCGAAATTTTTTTGTGAAAATATTGAAAAATAAACCAAAGAAATAAGGAAATTGATAGTTTTATGATGATACCTACAGTGTGATTGGCTAAATCATTTGAATGAAAAATTTTCCCTGCGGTGCCTTTTTCATCCAATTTTTTACTATTGATATAATTATTTTCAGTAGAAATATTAAAAAAAATCTTAATGTCAGTAGCAATAAAGAAAACTAATAGTTTTATGGTAATGTAGTTTGATTGACTAACAATAAAATGTTTGAAAAAAAAATTTTCACCTGTGCCGCCATTTTTGCTTTACTTCTACAATTGTTTGTTGTAGAAATATTGATAAATTAACCAAAAAAAAACAACTGTCAGTAGAAATTGAGTAAATTATTAGTTTTTTGAGATACAGTTTCATTCAGTAAAAGATTTTCGTCTGCGACATGATTCTGATTAAAAAATGATTAAAATTCTGACCATTTAACTTTTTGCCCTTTTTTAACACTACATCACTAGTGCCAGAGACATTTAAGTAAACGCCTAGAAACTGAAAAGAACGTAACTAGCGGCAAAGTGACAAAGATACCCATCAATTTTACCAATACACTTTTGCATCAATGCAAAAAATATATATTTTACTTAAACTTTCTCTTAAAATCATCATTTTTTTTAAATTAAAGAACACAAACACAACTCCCCCTTTTTTTAGAAGTATCACATTTCCAAAAATCTCATTTATATTTAATTTTTTCACGAACCAATTCGATTATATTGGTACACTGATACATGGCCGCCCGCAAACAAATCGGCTGTCACTCGCTGTCAACGGCCGTACGTCAAAATGAGGTGAACAACCGCACGCTTATCACATGATGAATCATAATTATTCGCTAATCACACACAATAAAAACTCCACACGTTTTCATCCTGTTTTCGTTTTTCAGCGACCACCGGTCGTACGTCCTGCAACGCGACAGCCCTCCTAGTCTGGAGTTATCCGAGGAAAAACAGGACTCTTTATCAGAATCGTATCCTTCGATGCCCAATTCCCCCTCGGACATGGAGGATTGCGATATTCCGTCTAAACGCGACTTAGATCCTGCCCACTTCGAACATAAGACTGAGGCCGAGTCCGATCCCGCTCCCGTCGGAGACGGAAACGTTCCTAAGGATAGAACGATAGACGATAATAACGTACCGTTGATATTAAATACCAAAATAGATACGATAAGCAATAATATGTCGGAAAATAGTTTAGAATGTGACGATAGTAGTCAAAACAACGATAAAATTTTAAGTAGTGTCGAAATTAAAGTATTAAAACCCCCGACAGAACCTGTGAAATTCGATGGTAATTTGAAGAAGGAATCGAGTGTACCTAAATTGATATCGACACTGACTTTGACGGATGATCATCCTTTGATGATGTTGTCTAGTCCCGATAGTCCGCCTTCGACTGGAAATTATCCCGATCTCATTTTGCCGTCTTGCAAAAACAAGGACGATAATCACGTAAACAAACATAACGCTTGTGAGAATAATCATTTTTTGAACTCCGATTGTTCTGGGATCATGAGTCTTTCTAGTACCGAAGACGAAAGCTTTAATCGAAGTTTAGCAAACGGCGACGTCAACAGCCTCCATTCGGACAGTTTTTCAACTCAATATGGTCCTCAAAGAAACACGTCTAAGAATAATTTATATTTTTCCGATACTTTTGTCAGTTCGGACGGAAACAGAAGTGTGGAAGATAATTTTGGGAACGATCATATAAAACACACTATCGATCACAATGCGTCTGTACAACCTGATATTTTAGATTCTGGATATATCAAAAAGGACAAAAATTCTTCAACTACGAAATTTCTCAATCCACCCGATGTTGCGATCGAACGCAAAAAAATCAAACCAGACGTTAGAGCACCGAAAATTAATTCTGCAACCAAATCGAATCTCGAAACTTACAAAATCCTCGGCAGAGAAATCAACCCGATTACAGGTCAACAAATATATTCCAATACGAATTCATCTCAAAAGGTTATATACTTATTCGATCATTCGTTATTATATTGATAGATTAATTAATTAAAATTTCATTTTATTTTAGTCGTCTGATATTTCGATATCGAAATCGAGTCCCGTATTATCAACTGAAATAAAATCTGATGTATCAACTGCCGATGTAGGTATTTATTAATTCATTCAACATACAAATTCATTTTTTAATCAATGTTTTCTTGATATTCAGGATATTCCGTCCCCTGATAGTTCAACAGCATCACGTCCAGAAAACGAAAGATCTTTATATTTAGCAGAAGTCGATCCGTATGGTGGTTGTGTTTCTTTAAAGCCTAGATTGAAAGTACCAGCTGAATTACCGCCCAAAAAACGAATCAAACCATTATTGGTACGGATTTAATATATGAATTAATGTTTTTAACTATGTTTATACATTTTATCTTTTATATTTAGACAGAAACAGATACAGAATCTACAGTCGTGTCTAACACTTTGTTCGCATCTTGTCAAAATGAATTATCTGGTAGCACTAGCAGTATAGACAGCTTATCGGATTATAGTTTACATTCCGATAGCGTCTTTCAAGACAATGCACCAGCCGTGTCGAATACTTCGAATCCACAACTTCAACCAGCACCTGTTTTGAAACAAATTAGTGCATTGAAAGGGAGTATAGATGATGAATGTAGTGATACCGAAACGGAAACCGAATGTCCATTAAAGTAAGTCAATACCTTAAACATTTGGCTTTAGCACTTAACCGACCAGCTATCGAAACTCCTAGACTTATGTCAAAAACTGCACGTTTTTGCACAAAATTGCATTTTTCAACGAAACCTACTAAAATCATCATAACTTTTTTATTTATTTATAAACTATCCCAAAACTTTCAGAAATTATTCAATACGAATGTATTCAAATGTTGATGAAAAGAAACGTAGGTTTTTTTCATTTAATTTAATCAAGAAATACATACAAATAATTATATAGAAAATAATATTTAAAATAAGTTGAAAACCACTGACTGTACTTAAATTCATTTTATCTTATTGTTAGATCTAATAAGTTATGCTAAATAAACACATGGATCAGATCATTTTACAAAAGCTTATATAAAAAAATATGTGTGAAAAAAATACCAAGTTTTAAAATGATCGCTATCTCTTGAAAATAAAAAAAGATGAATATATTTTATCATTAATTTCATTTGTCCTGCCATCTTTTGTCGAAATTTCGAAACATAAAGAAAGCGTAATCGTATATTGACGAGCAAAGTCGGATGTATTTGAGGACTCAATGTTCACATCTGCGGTCGTTTGTGCAAAAGAATCGGAGGATGCGACAGTGTCTGCGGTCGGTAAAGTGTTAACATTCTCGGCTTTAATACATTTTTGTTTCAGAAATAAAATATCTTGTGAAGACGACGGTAACGAGGCCATGAATAAAATACCTGAATATTCGTTGAGCGAAGAAAGACAGGATACTCGTCGATGGTTAAAAGTTACGTTACCCTCTGGAGAAAAACGTAGTATAGATATGAAAGTAAATCGGCTTCTTTTTAATAAATCAGTGTGTATATGAATTAGATGAATATACGTTTTTTCACGTTTAGGTAATCGAACCTTACAAACGAGTGTTATCTCATGGAGGATATGCACTTTCAGGTAGAAGAGACGCTATCGTTGTTTTTAGCGCTTGTTATTTGCCGGATAGTTCTCGCGTTGATTACAATTATGTCATGGATAATCTTTTCCTGTAAGTTCGGGATAATCTTGTTCTTCAAGCATGTATGAGCCATAATTTGAAATATGAATGAAACTTTCAGTTATGTATTAACTACGTTGGAGCAACTTGTTACTGACGACTATATTCTAGTATATTTGCATGGAAGCGCATCTAAAAGAAGTATGCCTACTTTTCATTGGTTAAAGAAATGCTATCAACTAATCGATCGAAGGTATATTTTCATTCTTAAACGAAAATTTTATTTGAACTTTCAATATAATTTAAAAAATATATATTTTCAGATTGAGAAAAAGCTTGAAACATTTATATCTCGTTCATCCTACGTTCTGGCTCAAATCGATCATGTGGATGACCAAACCGTTCATCAGGTATATTTTTCGATTTGCTACATTCGATTTTTGTATTATAATTTATTTGATTTGAATAAATCTTTATTTCAGTACAAAATTCTCGAGAAAATTAAGCTACGTACATACACTTGAAGAATTAGAAGGACTAGTACCCGTCGAATATGCCGCGATTCCAGAAAAGGTACGACGGTATGATTCCAGGCGCACGTCCGCCGTATGAAAATTACTCTATATTGCAGACTTAAATCTGTTGTTTCATTATAAACTACTACTTGATAATCCGTTTGGTCCTCTCGATAGTACATATAATTTAACGCTGTCATTGTTTTGGAACGAGTATTTAGTAAAAATTTAGTATTGTGAAAATGTATTTTTTAATATTGTAAAAAAATTGTTTTTTCAAATCTATACAACGACTATATTGAATTTTGATTTTCGCTTACGTTTATTTCGAATGAGAACAAATATTCGATTAGGCGTCGATTCATCGAAATAGAGAATTTATTATATTTTATTTTTGTATATAAAGAAATAAATAAATTTAGGGGACCATTATATGTAATTAAAACAATGCTAATTTTAATAATACAAATGTGTACTACTTCATTTTATAATTTGTATAATCAAGTTTTTCGCTAGCGTGCATGTGTTTGGTGAATATGTATTCGATTGATGTTAGCGTTAAATGTTTTTGTGCGTGTCGTGTGTACTATACAGTTTGAATAATGAGCGCAACACCCTGTGTATATTCTTGCAGTTGATTTTTAACATTTTATCACGATGGGCTAACACCATTTTGCAAAAATAATTTATGAAATATCACTAATTGCCTTAAACCAAATCAAATATAACGACTTCTATTAAATCATAATTAATATAATGTTCTATAGTATGATGAATATGCACATGCGTTTGTTAAGCTGTTATAGGATTTAAATTTTTGGCTGTGCTAATCACAATTGCATTTCGTTTCGAATTTATATCACAATTTTTTAAAATATACCACTAAAAGTATTAGATTTTATCACAATAATTTTTAATATTAATTTTAAGATGAATTGATCTTTTTTTTCGATTTAATGTTTCCTTGATCTCTTTTTTTATATAATTATAATTTTTTTTATAAAAATTTATATTGATACGAATTGTATTTTTTTTTATATACAGTATTAATAATTTTATTATCAGTACCAAAAATTTACAAAGTATATTTACAATTATTGGCCAAACAAATATAGGGTTTCCTCATATGACTACCGAAAATTCCAATCAGTACTTATAAATTCCGTTTAGTATGACACATTACAAACATGTGATTCATATGATGGGTAATTTGAGGGTTCACCGAATTATTAGCCTATAATTGTAGTCTGAATTGAATACTGATTCTCGATAAGTTTTCTCGTCGCTGAATATAGTTAGAGAAATGCTATGCTGATAATGCATATTGATCTATTTACGGAATATGTAATGAGTGTTGATGGATTAGGATCAGATAGCGTAGTGAATCGATAAAATAGCTTTAAATAAGTAGATGGATGCCACGAGTATCTTATGGCATTGCTGTTGTGTTTATTTTTATTTAAATGTTCAATATTGGCTTTTATGTTTTCATATATGTTGAATCTGTTTGATTGTATGTGGATTGCAAATGGATCTCATTATTTTTAATAAATCAAATTTATATATGTATATCGTATATGTAAATTTTATCGCTAAATGTAGTTGTAAAGTATTTATGATTGTAGTGAAAACTAATTGTGCAATAAAGTAGAGTGTAAAGCAAGAATATAATCTGAAATGGAATCTTGTCATTTTTAAAATTGTTTATGAAAATTAGTTGCTTTTGTATGTCAAAAGTCTTGTTTGATTATCAATCACTTTATTTGAAATAAATCATATGGAAAATATAAAATTGCTTTTTATTATTTTTTAATGACTTTTCGACAATTTTTTCTATCATCATTTTTTTATTACAATACCTGTTCTTCTTACAGAAGTCTTCTTTATTTTTTTATAATCTTATGTGTTACAAGGGTGGCTTGCAATAAAATAAATAAAATTGCATTAACGAGGACATGGCCCTATAGATCGATCATGTTTTTTTTTGCTTTAGAAAACATGTCAATAATTTGAATACTAAAAATAAAAAGGACTTCGATGCCATTTTCAAGATTTCAAGATCAATTTTTGTCAAGAAATTATCAGTGTAAAATACAACCGGTACAAGTTCACTGTTGACATAAACTATTATAAAACAGTTTTGGGGACTCGGTCATATTTTGAAATATTGGCATCGGTAAATAGAATGTGTTTTTGGTATTAAATTGAATTTTGATTTTTTGGCATGTAAGTCCTTTTTTATTTCTGGTATATTTATATTTCAACGACAAAAACGCTTTTCTACTGATCAATTTTTCATAGAAGGAATATTTGAAATTACAAGGAGAGAAAGGATAATTAGTTTCACAGTCTTATCAGTAGAAAAGTACATAATAAACTCTTAGGTACATTTAATAGATTTTTTTTTATTTATTTGAAAATCTTCTTTGTCGCACCGAAAACATATTCAGTGATTTTTCTATCTTCGATTGTTGTACAGCCAACGTCAGGTTTTCTTATAACAGTATTTCTTTAAAAATACCCATATTTTTACATTTTCTTTACTCCTTTTTTCAGTCACTATTAAGGAAGTAGGATAAAATAAAATTGCGATTTGGGAGTGAATGTATTATTTCGATTAACGTTCTCTATTATACATTGAAAGTGATTTTAAATATAATAGAAAAAATGCAACGGCACAGCGTATCAAATAACATGTTCATTTTTTTTAATGCTAAGCCGAAACCTTATTTTTGTAGTATGTATTTTTCATTTACTTGTCTGTCTAACACCCAAGTCATTATAATATGGATTAAATATTAAGGCCATTACAAATAATGGTGTGTTTTGTTACAGACTTGTTTTCACAATTAGTATAAATATGTCATTATTCTAAATTTATAAGAAGGACAATTCTGAAGAGTAATGCTTATATCCGATTGGAAGCGAAAAAAATATATAAAACAAAACTTTTTTTTAATAAATTACCTAGAAATTGTAATGAGTTTGGTTACAGCAATTAAAAATGTATTTGTATGAACAAAAGAATCCACGATTCCAACACTAGATTTTGCTTTATCCAATATTAAATAATATCGAGTATTCACAATACATTTCTGTATTCGTTTCGAAGCCAGATGTGCATATGTATATACTATAAAAGCTTCTGCGTTAAGCATATAAGCGAGATCATATAATTTTTAGAATAAAAACCTTCAAATATCTATAATACGAAGCTTCATAAGCTTTATTTAACATTGTCTTACCTGGCTGTCTGAAATATCAGCAGCGCCTCGCTCTACTTTTATTTTGAAAATTTGCATTATGAAAATAAATTTGATAAAGTATATAGGCGAATAAGCTATTTTTTAAATATATGCAAAATACAATGATCTTATATATATATTCGAACGTCACTGGCGTTATTAAATATTTTAAATAAATTGAGCGATATCAAATCCTAAATTTACACTAATCTTTACAAATGTATTCAAATGAATTCATTTCACGATGTTCAAAACAACTTTAATGAAATAAAAATTATCATTTGACTAAATTATTTATTTTACTTATCCAATCGATGGTATTTTGACTATAAAATTTAATAAAAATCATTACAGAATACGCTTTTTCTACATGTGCATGTATTTTGAATGTTAATCAAATGCTAAATTGAATTTATTCATGTATTGTTTACTGGTAACATTACTACATTTTCCTTTAGATAAGTTTGACGAGTCAATTAGAAAACGATCGATATTGCCAATACTGAAAATTAAAGCAAAAACATTGTTGTTTCATCTTTTTCATTTATTCAGAAAAAAATAATGCAATGTATTTAAATATATTATTAATATATAATATTAGTTTAACTATAAATTACATTTGAACAATCGATTAAAAAAAATATGAAAAACTACCATAAGTTTGGATAAATAAGGAATGAGTTTACCTCTACAAATTTAAGACTAAACTCTCAAATTAATTTAATATTTAAATCTTCTTTACAAAATAATATTATGATTTATGAATCAAACTAGCGTTATATGAAAATGTATGTATGTCAATGTAAAAGTAATCAAAGTAAATTATTATAGAATTTAACAATTTAGCAATTACCAAACTTACACTTCAAGATCATAGTTAATTTTCTTTATATCTTAATTATATTCGCAGTTTTTTTTAACATTTTCAATGGAATTCTATGTATAATAAAACCTTGATTAAGTTAATGATGGTCTCTTAACTAAATTATGACTCTCTATTCACTTTTTTCTGCGTAATATTTTTCACAATGCTTCCAAAACTACATTCACAAAAAAAAATAGAACCTCTTGAAAATAAACATTATTTGCAACATTCTTATTGTTCGAACGTGAATAATATTTTTCCATAATTTTGTCAAACCATAGCCAAATTATATGGAATATATTTCATGGAGATTATCCAATGTCGGTTTACGTGAAAAGTATCTCTCGGCATTTTAATCGCAACATCTGCTTGTTGTTAATTATTGAGACACGTGTACAATGAGAAAAGACAATACATGGAACACACATGACAAAAAACTTAATGAATAAACTAACACAAGTGAGAGGACACTGCTCGAGGTGACGCGTTATCTTTTAGACAATCTATTGGATTTGTTTTAGAATGGGAAAGCTAAGGAAACTTTAAAAAGTTTTTTGAAAGAGGACATGATGTTGATAAAGTTATTGTTTCATTAAAGGATCCATTTGACAACGGAATGATTAAACAGTTACAATAAGTGTGTAATGAGTGAAAATATCAAGTAAGATCTACCCAATATACCACTACATTAAGCTACTATATATAAAATCAAAGCAATTATCTAAATGGTTAATGAAAATTTCAAATATTATTTAAAAAATTGGAAACGTGCAATGTGAAAGTGTAAGGAATGATAGCTAGCAGACTCGATGAAAGTACTCTGTTAGTAATATTTAGATTTTTTTATCGTTAAACCTTTCGATGAAAGCAGTGACCATTTTCCTACAGCTTCCCTCGATATCAAAAGAATTAGTTTTCATGCAATTATTCCATATTCTAATATTAAAAGAACATGAAAACAATTTTATTGATATGTTTCAAATCAAATTTTTGTTCTGAACGTTTTTTTTTTATGAATTTCTGTTTTAAATTAATCAATACATTAGATTGAAGAAATGGATCCTAAATTATTGAATGTTTAGTCCTTCATATATTCAAATAAATAATTTTGTATAAAAGAAATGTTTTGTATACCAAAAACAATCGTTTTATACTCCCAATTATTTTCTTTCCAAAGCAGCAAGCAAGAAATAAGAAAAATGCAGTTTTTATCTGAAAATAAGATTGTTATCGAATTCTGAGATAAATTATCAATAATCCTGATGATTTTTAATATAAAAATTGTTTTTCGATTATGCATTTACGTTACAATGCAGGCGTCACATGCTCTCTAAATATTAATGCTAGATTACATTAAAATACTTTTCGCTATAGTAAAATCTCCATTTGTCGTTCGTTAATATTTCCAAATGATCAATAGAATTGTTTTGCTTTCGTTAATGTCTAAAAATTTACACTCGGGGAGATTCCACTATAAATTTTGCTATAATGAGTGATTTCAGCGTCAAAAAATGTTTTTATGGAAGGTTAAATGTAATTAAATAGTGCACATTACAATATTGCGTGAAATTATTTATTTATAATGTATAAATATAAATATAAAATGAATGTGGTGATTAGTATACAACTTTTGATTTACAAATATTAAAATTTTACAGCAATTTTCATCGAACTATGGCATACATGAAATAAAAAAAATCATACATATTTTCGTCTGGGAATTTTTCTTTATTTTTCAATTGATTGATTAATAATTTTGAAAAATGCATACTTTTGAAGATTCAGAAGAGAAAATGTATGATGATGAAAATCAAAAATTTATAAAATTTGAATTCGAAAATACTTTAATGTGAGGTTTATGAACATATTTTAAATTACATACCTTTAGAGATCAGAAAACCATATTGTATTAATTTTAGCTTTAAATTCATCAACAATAGAAAACGAATAACGATGATGGAATTTTCATATTGCTTCTGAATTCAATGTTAAAATCTGGACGTTTCTTTTCTATATAAATAATGAATAATCTAAATAATGTGTGGGTCTTGAACCCTAACATTTTTTATACAAACCTTTTACATGAAACAAATTATACTAAATCAATTGTTCAAAGATATTACTAAAAAAAAATGTCAGATTATCGTTAACTAAGGCAAATTTGAAAGTTATTTCAAAGGGAAATATAGCATTTAAATACTAAAAAAATTGATGAACATGTATTAAGATCACCTGGAGATGAGCAAAAATGATTATTTTAAGAGTTTCACATTCCAAGTTGACGTAACATTTTCATAATTTGGCCTAGTATTTGATTAAATATATCCGCAATTCGAAACTTATTTTTTTGCATAAACAATTGGGTAGATACAAGGAATTGCGTCCTCCACTTTACATTCGTATTTGTCATCAATGACATTCCAGGCACTTAAAATTGTCCTGTAGTAAAAATCATAAATAACATTTGCTAAAAATTTATCCCATAATATTAATTAAAAGCTTGATTATTGATAAAGGCACTAATACTAAAAAATTTGATAAATTGACTTTGTACTAAAAAACCAACGTTAACCAACAGTGCCGTGAGAGCGGCATATTTAATTCGATATTTAAATTAAATTTGATTTGTCCAAACTCGTATATATTCACTTTGAACATTTGAAGCATATGAAATACACAATACTTACCGAACCGTAGAAATGCTTTGTTCGAACGAATGCCTATTTACATCGCAAGCAAAAAATTCATCAAAACAATTCAGCAAATTCTAATTTAGAATCGCGGATATATTCGTCATGCGTCGAAAAAGAAGGTTCTACATAGTTTGAAATTAACATAAGCTTCACATGTTAGCGCAATTACACGAACGACGTGTATGTACGCTCGCATTCTGTGAAAAGTGGTGTCCAAACTTTTATAACTATTCTAAGAATCAACGTAATCAATCAATAATAAAAATGTTCATTTCAATATAAAATTTTAACCTACATAACAAATTCTAATTTGACATATACTATTTAAAATTATAATAGTATTTTTGTTTTTATTATTTTAAAAAGATTAATATGGTGGTTAAGAGTATGACAAAATATCACTTTACTTCGAATGAGTGTAATTTACAAGCAGAAAATTTACACATGTTTAAAATAATATCAAGTCCAACACTAAAAATTCTCTGATAATGTTTACAAAAATAATATTGAGCAAACATAAGCTTTCATATTATAATTATTATGCTTTCGATTCTGAATATACAAACTTTCATATGAAATGTTAAAATTATAGGATGTCTGAAAGTAACATTTTTAACAATCTTTTTTTATGTACATAACATTAAAATTAAATAAAAATGTGAAAGCGATGCTTGTAAACACCGTTTCCATTTTATTATTCACTTTCAACAAAAATAACGGATCTAGCGAAATTGAGTTCAAATTATTTTACTTTTTATGAACGATATTATTTTTCAATAATAAATAAAATAATTTGGCGTATAATTTTAATTAATTCCAGACTTTCCCAATATACGTTATATCCGACTTACTTTTGTCAAATAGTATTATCGAATTCATATTCAAGTTTGTATCATTCAGATGAAATAATAGAGAATATCAGATGTTAGTCACACTGTCATTTTTTTAACATGAATTGAGGAGGATATCATAATCATAATGTATTTAATATAAGCGATTCGTAATTTTTACAAAACCAAGACACAATACATGCAAAATAAAACAAATGATACAATATACATTTATAATATAATATATCACATAAAAACATTAGTATGCACTGTGAATGATTCAAAAGACTGAATTAAAGAATATTTTACAAAATGAAATTTGTTGAAAATGTTTCAAAATTAACAACAAATTGAAAAAGTCATTGTTTCACATGAGTGAAGTTCTATATTGAAATTTGATCCGTGCATACAATTGTGTTTATTAAAAAATGAAAATTTTAAAAACTAAGTTTCATGCTATTACTGCATAACACTAATTATCACAATATTTTTAAAATTATCACTATTGTAAACTAAATAAAATATATTTCATAAATGTTCAATATTAAAAAATGTAAACAATATTTAAAAACTACATAACTATATTGAAAAAATAATAATTATATGGTGATAGTAACAAAACATTAAAAAATATCGTCCAGTCCTCAAACCGGCAATACCCTCCTCAATTATATAACAATAATTGCGAATCTCACTTTCAAATTTGACCTTCCTATCGATTAATAAAAAAATAATATAATAAATATTGATTAAAAGAATTGCTATTACAATAATAAATATTAGCACACTTGTATTATTTAGAACACTTTATATTTGATCATTTTCGCTTTGATTTACAATATTCTAGCTATTTCGCATTAACTAATTATCTATTTTATATATTTAACATAATTATTATCATAAAAATGTTATTAAAAACACTACAGGCTTTGAGAGTATTGATATTGTGCAATAATCATGTAAATCAGTTAGGAGTGTTCCGATATATTTTATTTTATTAATATTTTAGGCCTATTGAATTAATATTTCATCACAGACTATATTTCTAATACTGTCTTTTGTTTAATGTAAATTTTAATTCCGTAATAAACATACAGACAGTTTCATTTGACAAATTTATGTATTCATTGAATTTAAATAGTCAGATTTTCAAACAGTTCTTTTAATAATATCTATGAATAATTCGATTTTTAATCACGTATCCTATTTAACTTGAATGGTTATATCGTTACAAACTTTATCAACGTCAACTGAAATGCACAACACGATACTGTTACCAATACCCTCATAGCCTTATATCATGCAATTTAACTTACTTAAGCTTTCAATAATTAATCAGGTGCAAATTTCGTCGTATTTTGCCAAAGTGCTGTTTTTATGTTTCACTCATATGTTCGACCACTTCAACGAGTACGATTACGCTCAGTGAAATCGTCGACGGTGAACTTTTTATTTATTTTTTTATTAATTATTCTCTTTTACTAGAAATCGAAATTGAAAGCTCCAAGTAGAATTATTTTTGTGTTGACACGAGTTAACACCAATTTTTTTGCATGCATTTTACTTAATTGATCGGGCTCATGCGCCGTGCATACTACGGCCACTCTGGGCACATGACGATGGTGAAAGCTCCTTGTAGTTTTTCTCAACTGAACTTTGTAATTTATACTTTTTTGTATGTATATAAATATATAGCTTCGACGAAAACAATCATGGTGTTAATAATTACATAAACAATACACAAAGCTATTAACTTTTTAATTAAAAAAATTACATTAATCTTTTAACGAATAATTATTGCAGTTTTATATTACACATTTTGTATTGCGAATTCTATGTATTATTGTTTTATAATGAGCTACCATTGTACAACTCCTCCGACTAAAACACGTTAAATTTATATTAATTGAGCAAGGATTTTAATATTCTTTTTGGAGATTAAAACAATGTCAGGTTGATTATATTGATAAGTAAAATATGTATAATATAAATACTAACAGATTATTAGATTGTATTATTATTAAATAATTATGAGCAATGATTTATAAGCATTATAAATAAATATATTGATTGTCTTATGATAAAAATATAATCAAATTGCTTATTACTGCTGGCTAATCATTTGTATTAAAAAAAAAAACAATTTTGTGATATGAAAATTCTTCAATATATGTAGCAATCATTCAAATCGATACCGTGGTCCCGAAAATGTGATTCGATAAATGAATAAGTAGTTATTTAATTAATAAATAAACTGGAAATTGTTACAAAGGTTATAGCAATGCAGAAAAAACAAATAATATTTTCAGTAAGGAGCTCGAGTATTCCATCGTTGTGCACCCATCGTAATAATTTGTTCTAATCTTATTCAAAATTTCACAAGCGTCAGCTAAATATTTTTCTATAAAAACATTATCAGTCGAAATTTAATACAGCACTTGGTTAAAAATTATTAAGTGATGTATTTGGGGTGCACGGCTAACTGTTCTGACCCAACGAGTATAGTTGGAAGACGTATCACACAAGGTATTCCCTTAAAGTAATTAGTGTTTTGTTTAATCATATATAGTTTTCACTCTGTGAATCATCAGGCTTGACAATGAATTTTCGACTGATAATGTCATTCGAGAGACAAGTGGGAGATGATACAGAAAATAGTAAATGTGGGGACAAACAGGCAGTTATTGGCATTAGGAATATGGGTAAGCCTCAACTGGCGGAGGAGAACAGGACAACGGGGATCAAAGTCGCCAACATGGCCAATAGTGTCAAACATGTAGCGTTCCGAGGGCGTAACGCTGCCTCGTTACACATGTCCTCCTCACAAAAACACATGTGCCCCGTGCCTGAACTTTCCATCATGCACACGTGATCCACCATAAACAAGTTTATTTGCAACTGTGATGTACACGTACGCCGCACTACCTCGTATGCTGGAAACAATAATACTCATATTAGATCATTCTATATTTATTTACAGTTAACTGAACACATAAAGCGGAAGTTAATTAGATTGTATTAGTTTTTCTTCAGTGTAGGGTCACCAATCGTACTATTTTAAGAATGTAAATAGTAATTTATTCGAAAGTATGATGCATATTTAGATCACGTACTATTGGCCTGAAATCATTTAGTTGTTGAAGATTTAATATACAAACTTGATTGATAATTTAATACTAAAAAATGGTTAAAATTTCGATGATATTATATTAAAAAGTCTTTGTTCTATTATGAATGTTTTTTAAGCTGCATATGATGATGTAATACACTTATTGTTAGACATCATTTTCTGCCATTCAATTAGTTTTATTGTTATTTAAGATGTCAAGATATATAATAGTTATTTCAGTAAATAGTCGTAGTGGATTACGTAAGTTCTTATTTAAAACAACTTCCATAAATAAAATATTATAAAATATTCTTTCACTGAAAAATTTAAATACCTTACCAAAACCGAAATTCATATTTATAACAACTTACTATACCCATATCTTCATTCATATTTTACAGAATAAATTTTTTTCTTATAATCCTAGAATGGCAACCCTACCTCAATAACATAGTATTGATAAACGCTAATATATTTTCATAATAACTTTCGACAGTTCATTAAAGTTTTGCGCTTCCAACGTTTATCAATACTGACCATTTCGACGGTTGGAAGAAAGCGACATTCAAGAAAATGTGTACGTTATCAACACACATAATCTGTAAAAGAAGAACTTTAACTCACGTGATTTGGAATGTCTAACCATCTTCACGCAGCAACCATGGCACTTCATCAACGGCGGTTGATCTCTTGGTAGTGCCGTATAATTGAACGGATCTTTGCATCGTAGATCCGTCCAACTGTCACATTCATAGCAGTATATGGAGCGAGCTATTACACATCAAATATTAAAAGTTAATCACATATTAATCAATTCGATTTTTTTACTATCCGAGTTGTAAATTTTAGGAAAATTTAGAATTAATTGGTAAGTGATACAATGAAAATGTGTGCATAAATAATATGAATCCATATTCAATTGCTATTGCATATATTTTCATTATTGAAATGATATATTTTGTTATAATAATATTATATTATAAACTGTGGCTTGAAATATTTTTTTAATTGCCACTGAAAGACTGAAAAGTTCGTAATAATTATAATGTGTTTTAATAATTTTATAATTTTTCTTTTCTTTTTTTACTGGTTATATAAAAACTCTTGGAGAATAAAATGGCGGCATATGATGTCCAAGTAATGAATAAAACTCATTGGGTTTTTGTATTCCATTGAAAAACGGTTATTGAAAGTCATAAAATATTTTTAATATTTTTTTTGAGTTTCGATAATTGATCTTTCATTGTAATTGAAAAATCTAATGAATTTTAATCGTTGCTAATTATAATATGAAGCCATTTTAATCTTTGAAAGATGCTCTATAACCTGCAAAAAAATAAAATAGAAAATATTGAAAATTTACAAATTATGAATTTTCCAATATTTCAGTGACCACTTTATAGTTAATAAATATATATTTTTCTAATTATTAAGTAGTAATTAATAATTTAAGCCATTTTTTCGAGATTACTCATTTTAACAAGCCTCAGTTTATATTTAGTAAAAAAGGTAATTAATAATAATAATCAGATAATTATGTTACAGGAAATAAAACTATTAAAAAAAACGTGTTATAAATATCAAATAAATACATTAAAAAAAATTTGAATCAATGAGTAAATTCGTTTGAAAATTCCGAAAACATTGCCCCATTTTTTTTCAAAACAACCAAGTCAACAATGTGATTTGATATTGTTTGATCTCGACTTTTTATGTATTGAAAGCTTTCAAGTGTTTAAGGTGATCGCATTTCAAAACAAACTTATGCATGCATTTAATGGACGTATATATGATTTCCATTCATGAAACGATCAAATTTTCAATCAATTAGAAATCGCCCAACGCCCAACACCCATCCGACTCGGCACCCGAACGGCAATATTTCAAATCTAGAAATTAGATACGGAAATAATTACGGCGGGGTTAATCCCGCCAGGAATCGCACGATAACGAGGAAAATCCGAGGAAATGGTGGCGGCTGCGAAAACATAAATTATCGATTGCGAGTTTCGTGTGATAAATGAATCGTTCGCCTTTGAAATGCGATACGTCCTCGTTTCGGATCTGGAGGGAAAAATTGTGGTGTGCGGGGAGGGGAGGGGGGAGGGGCGTTTTGATGTTTTGAAATTTGTGGGTTGGGTTTTTTGAGTTTTCGTTTGGTGTGTTGATACTGGATGCTTTGATTGGTGTGAGGTATTTTTTTGTGGAAATACAGATATTCTTCGACTTACGTCGAACTTGAATCGTAAGTTGAGTCTATGCAAGAAAAATCGATCAATTTAATTTGTATCAGATTTTTTATTTTTAATACAATAATTCGAATGAATTCATATTTTTAATAAATATATACTGTTTATTTTTCGGTTGTAAGTCGAGGACTATCTGTATATGATTAAATTTAAAAAAAAAATTGTCAAATGATTTTATTAGAGTTTGGATAATGAAAAAAATTGTACCTTTTTCGAGTTGTAATGACTTTTTAATGTATCAAACTAAAAGTTCGTGTAATATTTGATTTCATAGAATCTAAGAAATTTTATTTATATCGCAATTTTAGTATAATAATTGCAAGAACAAAAAAATATAGATGTGGTTATTTGCAGATACACTATCTGCGAATTATTGGCTTTTTGCAGATAGAGTATCTGAGATTTATTAGCTATTTGCAGATACCGTATCTGTGAATTATTGGCTATTTTCAGATACCGTATTTGCGCATTATTGGCTATTTGCAGATACATTATGTTTGAAATCAAGTACAGTGGATAAGAAATAATCAAATAATTCTCAGATACTGTATTTGCAAATTGCTAATAGTTCGCAGATGCTGTATCTGCAAATAGCCAATAATTCGCAGATAATTTATTTGCAAATTACCAATACTTCGCAGATACTGTATCTGTAAATAGCCAATAATTCGCAGATAGTGTATCTGCAAATAGTCAATAGTTCGCAGATACTTTATTGGCAAAAATAGTCAATAATTTGCAGATAATGTATCTCCAAATAGCCAATAATTCACAGGTAGTGTATCTTCAAATAACCAGTAATTCGTAAATAGTATATCTGCAAACAGCCACATCCAAAAAATAAAGATCATTTAAAAAAAAATCTATTTTTGAATATATGTATTGAAGAATAATAAAAAAAGTGTATGATGGAATATCAATAAATTAGTTTATATAAAATAATATTAATAATTATTCCAAGACAAATAATTATATATATCCAAATATATATATACTCACTTTGACACTCCGCTCTAGCTAGTGGAACTGTAGTTAATGCCAGAAGCACTGAAAGGGTTAGAAAAGCAAGTTAGCGACAAACACACACAGTATGCTGTGAATCGACAAATACTTGGTTAACACACGATATATATTATAATTCAATACAGAAGAAATAAGTTAAATGCCATAGAAACGAATGCCGAATTTTTGGCATAAGTTCACATGCCTGCAATGCGGATCGCAACGTTCCGCCATAACATTTTAGAAACAAAGAAACGAAACGGCTTCGCAATATCGCTTTTTTATGTTAATATTTTAATGCGATGGAAAATTATTGAATAAAAAAAATAATACGAATCATATTCATCGATTGGATGCATTGAATAAGTTCAATATCGATTTTTATACATTCAAATATAATAGCGTTGAAGCTTCCCACACAAAACAAAGATTGTTTTTTAAAAATGGTACAAATCTATTTAAAAAAAATTATATATTTTACATCAAAAATGCTTATTGTGATACGAAAATATTAGTTGACGAATTTTTTATCGACTGACCGGTCCTCGTACAAGGAATGGTGTTCGCTTCTTTGACACCGATCCATGTGAAAATCAAAACTAAAAAAAAAATCGGAATCGACTGAAAAATCTATAAATAATCTTTATTCGTAAAGACAACTTTCCTTGCTGTGATTCGTTATCGTATTTGAATATGTAAGAGTGTATTTAATGGGATTGATTGTCGGTATGAAGTCGATCAGTTTAGAAACGAGGCTTCGAAACGTTATGCCAATTAAATGTAATTAGAGAAGTTGGAAAAGTGCAACGATACAATCTTATTTATTTTAAACTAGTATATAGGCCCGATGTTAATAACATCGGCTGTGAATTACGTGATTATATTTAAAAAAAATTAAATCTATGCAAAAATATTTTATAACCGTTCCATTACGATAAATCGATGCCCGTTTGTTATATATAGAGGATAGTGTATATAGGCCCGATGTTGATAACATCGGCTGTGAATTTATAACCATACTATTACGTAATAAAATAAAAATTACAAATATTATAGCCGTTATTATAATGACCATAAAGACTAAATTTGGAGGTCGCGATTTTCGAGCTCGAGAATGATGTAAATAGTGATTATAGCCGTTATTTTAATGGGGATACAGGCTAAATTGGAATGGCAAAGCCAGTAGTTACATCTTCTAGCCGATGCCTGTACTCGATTTAAATATATTTACTATTTAATTAATAAAATCAGTTCATTTATGTCAAAATTACGACATATAGACAAAGCCAGAGGTAGTAGGTAATAAGCATCATATTATAGACGTTAACTGTATATGCATATAAAGACCATACGGACGGACACACATACAGAAATCCGCTATTATAAATAGGGGATTAGTTTTTTAAAGTAAATTGAATAGCTTAAATCAGGATTTTACGATATTTTAGCGTGCGAAGGCTACATTGACTGAAATGTATAGTCAACCCCCTATAACGTCCCCGCCTATATCGTTCAAATGCATTCAAATTCAATTTTTTTTTCAAATGCATTTGAAACAAGCAGTTAACACGTAAACATGGCAAAAAAAATTTAAATTGAAAAACCTTAACTCCCTTTAACGTGGAATCTATCTTGACGTTATAGGGGAGTTTATTGTACAAATATCGGAGGTCACTTACAAATTTCAAATTTTAATTGTAAATTCAAAATATAATAAGTATTAAAATATTGGTGAAGTTATTTATCTCCATTACAAAACTATTTCAATGAGTACATTTCGGAACAAATGCTGTTTGTTTATGGACGCATATGTGTTTTGTGTGAGCCATTTTTTGACAGATGCCAATTAACTAAATCAGAATATTATAATCGTAATTTATTTTACTGACGGTTTGTCTTATTATTTATATTATTATTTAATCGATTTGTCGTAATACTTTTGAGAAAAATAATAATTTCATAGAAATAAATAATCGAACAAATGCAATGTCAAACTTGCGGGCGCAATCTGAATATAACACGATCAATCACAGACATCATCGATTTTTATTTGGCCGTAAAATACATATATTTTAATAAGAATGTATTAAAAAAATGATTCTTCAATAATTCGAAAAGAAATAACAATTTTCCACGAATCCCAGTAAAATTTGTGAAAAAAGAGCTTAAAACGCATTGTGAAATGTGGGGACCACTCGTGCAAATACTATGGGCCACTTTGGCCCCGAGACGACTATTTGGGGTTAAATAATTAAAATTATAATAGCGAATTACGCTTTTTCTGTATACATTTATATTTGAGCGAAAAAATCGGATTAAAACAATCGGAAAACGTGTAAAAAGGAGCGACAAGCGGAAAAGAGAGCATCTGGCGAATCAATTACAACAATCGATTTTGCGAATCGGCTTCTGAATAAAAAAAAAATACACGCAAATCGCGAAGATTGCGCCTTCGAGTTTTATTATTCGTCGAAAATCGACAAAGACGGGAGAATGCGAAGAGGGAATTTTCGCGGATAGCTTTACGATTCACTCTTTCGATATCCTTTTCGCCTTCATTTTCCACTTTTTGTGTTTCGATTTCGGCGAATCGAAGCCACTAGTGCGGATCGGCGGAACGAACGGACGACTAATTATTGAAATTCGGCGGGCAAAATACACCGGATTGCTTAATTAATTTTATAGCCTGCAAATTTTAAATAATTTATTGATTTTGAATAAAATTTTAGTATTTTTTTTTTTAATTTTAATCAAATGGAATCGTTATTTTTATTTTATTTCGGGACGTCAATTTGATATAACAAGTGGAGTAATTCAGTTTGATCATTGAAAGTGTTATACAGTAAAACCATCCATAACATCAAGATAGGTTCTATGTTACAGGGGGTTAAGAGTTTTTAATTTTATTTTTTAAGAGTTTCAATTTTATTTTTTGATTTGGAGAAAATCAATCAATGAAACATTTTCATTTTTGTTTTTTTATTTTGAAATTTTACTGCTTGTTTGAATCGCATTTGACACAAATTAAAAAAAAAATTGAGTTTGAATGCATTTGAAAAAAATTGCTCCGTTCGGTGGTCATGAGGTAAAGTATCATTTTTTTTTATTTCGAATCAAAATTTTGCTACATTAGTTACTATTGTTAGTTACAATTAATATCATAATAATATAATTGCTTAAATTTATCGATCAATTACAAATTTCCATAAACCTTAAATATTTTTTATGACACTCATTTCAGTGAAAGTGAATTGTTCTTTTCGTCCAAAAAGCAATCGCATTTGAACTTTACACAGCAAAATAATAAGCTTAATGAAGTCGTTATAATATATATAATTCGTACGCTGCTTGAAATTGTTATTTTTTTTCGTTTGGAAGAAAATAAGGTAATATTAAGTAATAATAAATTCTCATATTGCTTCAAATATTAAGGTATACTAATTTCGAGGCAAAATATTGGCTAGCAACATCACCTGCCACATATTGCTAAAACGATTTTTTTTTTGCAACGAAATTTCGTATTGTATATTTTTATATTTCACTACGAGGTTGGCTCTCGGATAAGGTATATAGCCTAAACCCCCAATATTTGATGGGGAGACCCAGTCCTGCAGTGGGCACAAAAAAGGGTCGACAATGATGATATTTTTATATTATACCTTAGTCACACCCGGCGTAATATAGTTTATTCGAGTTCATCATAATCAGAATAAATTAAATCGAATATTCTTATATTAATTTGACGATTCAGCACAGAAAAATATGTCCACGATTCCACGAGACGAACATTTTTCGTACAACGAAATTTTGTCATTCAATCAAATATAAATTATTGAAATTTTTTGATATTACATTATAATACGTATTTATTAATGACGAAATTTTATTTGAAATGAACACTTTTTAAATTTCAAATTTCAAAGTGAAAAATAACAATTTTCTTTTTTAAATATGAGTACGATATGTGCCAAATTTTTCATGATACCAAAACGAAATTAAATTGAAATAAAAAATTACAAATCATACTTAATGTTGTTCAAAGAACATTCCAAATCGATTGACGGTCTCTTGTATTACCTCTTCGTATTTTATTCAAATGCTGTGTACAAAAGACACATAAACAAATTGATCTCATTTAAATAAAACGGCCCACGGGAAACGCCCTCTTTCCACCCACACCAAGGGTTCACTTTCCCCCAGTTACTTTCTCTTGGAAAGCAGAAAGGATATTTCTTTCTTGGAAGCTTTTAACATGAACCCGAAACGAAAATCCGGCCAGCTTTATATTCTACGAGTATTCGCGGCGGCGACGTCAAAAGATATGCGAGTAGACATTTTAAATTTTTCATAGACAAATAAACTGTTTTTTTTTTTACTGTGTAATTCTTTAGATGAAAAGTATAGTTTTTTTTTAACAATTGAAGAAGATTTTTTTTTAATATTTTACTTTTGTAGTACAGTTTTATTTAGATTTTCAGCATAATTTGATCGTTCTTTTTACATAAGACAGCTTAAAGATTAAAATGGTTGGTTTAAAATTATTATATATTCCGAGAAAATAATGAGCGATTCATAAAATGATAAATTATTAATCATTTTATATTCAAAAAATTATTTTTGTATTACAGATAGGGGAGACTTGTCTAATTTCGTGATACTAAAAGCTTGTTTGTTATTATCTTGTGTTTTATAGTAAAATAATAAAAATAAAGTTTACTATCATAAAACACACACCTTCTTTTTTGTCGAAACATTATATAAATATTGTATTTCATTATCAATTTTATGTGATATCTTCTCAAATGATCGAATCTGAGATTCTTAATTCCGTGATAGTGGTCATGTATTTCCGTGATACTATATTCAATTTTCAAAAAAACTTTGCAATATTATATTATTTCTTTGATAGTTAAAAGATTAGCATTGAAATGTTACAGAAGATTTACCTTTAATTTTTTTTCCAAAATAACTAGTGATTTTATTCAAATATTTTTCGCAGTTTCAAGAGAAGTAGAAGTAAATGAAAAAAAACTATTTTTTATCGATAAATTATGTCATCATTAGTTAGTGCATATGCACTTTTAGTAAATTCAGTTTTTTTAAATAAGTTGGCATTATTTAAAAAAGAACTATGTTCCAACTATCAATTAGACAAGTCTCTTCTACACCAAATGATTAGAAACTCAAAAATTATAGTCAAATTAAAAATTTCAATATAAAATAACAATTTTCATCGATAACTTTTAAAATATATCAATCAATTATTACTTATTAAACAAAAGGATTCGAGAAGGGACCAAAACGAGAAAGTTTCCCTTCCAAACAATGCATAATTGACAACAGCGTTACACAATCTAATTATCGACGCGGAAATTTCCCGCGGCGAGTTCGAAATTTTCCGATCGCGCCTCTCAAATTCGGCGCTTTCCCCCGCGAAGGGAAAACTCTCGCGAACAAAGTGAGTGTGGGAAAAATTCGATTAAGTTCGAATCATCGCGGACCGAGTTGACATCGTTCGAAGGTTGTCGTCGTAATGACGCACCACCCACCCTCGTCCCCCGTCCGTTTTCCTACAAGATCATCAAAAGTCAATAAACGTCCGAGGGCTGATTTATCTCTCTTCTAGAGCCTCTTTCGTTATACGTTAGCGTGAAAGGGCCATTTTCACGTGACGCTGCGCTTTTTTTTTTTACGTCTTTAATGTTGGGTACTATGGGTTTTAGGTATTCATACGTGTCGAGTGCTCGTTCATATTGTGATTTACTGTTATTCGATTATTTTTAAAAGGGAGGATTATATGAAGAGATATTTTTCATAGAAAATCGTATTTATTGTGTTTTGTATTATATTATACAAGTTTTCTAATGTCGTTAGTTGTTTAGAAATATTTCTTTGAAAGGATGTGTTTGCTATATGGAAATAAGTGAAATATGATGTTGAGAAATCGAAAAATTGTAATCATTTCGAATGTTGAAGAACATATTTGAGACTGATGGACATTTAAATGTGGTAAAAAAAATTATTCGTTTAGTTCTTCTAATTTTATTTATAAAATTATTTGAAATTTGTTGGAGTTCACCTCACTTTTCTTATTGTTTTACATTTCTAATAATTAAATATAATAAAAATTTTAAGTACTATAAGCTTCAAAACATACAAGAATTATTAAACTTTTTAATGCAGCCCCGCAAAAAAAGTTGCTTATCACTCTCCTAATATATTTAAAATTTCCTCTACAATACTCTTACCAACATCAAATCACACGAATATATTAGGGATGTCAGATTTACCAAATATTTAATTAACTGGTAATATTTTTTAAAATAACTAAAAACTGAAAAAAATCATAAGATCAAAAATGCTTTCAAAAAAACCATACACTTCCGAAAATTTCAAATACAATTTCTAAATAAAAACAAAACTAAAAACATTCGAAGCACAATTTTTTTATTAGCCGGTGAATTTAATAAAACAGCTTTCAGTGATAATGACATCCCTAGAATATATCACACTAATAATTCAATTAAACAATAATAAAAAAAACACCAACAACACTCAAAACCAATCAACAAGCCTTCCTCACTTTTGAACTCCCCCACTCAATTATACACATTTCGGACGATGGGCAACAAAATTAATTGGCGCCCACCTCGTCCTCTCGACCACTCGACTCCACCATGTAATTAATGGGACAATTTCTCCCGAAACTAATAACCGACAGTCTCCACGAGCGATTTATCGAATGCCCCTGCCCGCAAACGGGATTCGCACGGGTCGCCTATATAGTGTGCGACTGGATGTTTGTGGATACGGCGGATGATGTATTGGGTTTGTGTTGGCCCGGTTGTGGTGTGGGTGGACAATCGTCTTTATTGGTTTGTTCGGTTGTGGTCTGGTGGGTGCGTGATGGTTGTTTATGGTGGTGTTGGGTGGAATTGAGTTTGAGTTTGTGTTTTTAGTATTGAGTAGCGGTAGCACCCGGCGTTGCTCGGGACTCGGCGTTTTAAATCAAATTATTTTTTAATATGTTGATCGGTCGAACAATATAGAGGGGGGAGCATTTTTTTGCAGACTGTCCCGTTTTGGGTTCTGGGAAATATGGTCACCCTACTTTGATCCTACGAAAACCTTCTTCACAAAAAAATACATATACATGCTAATTTTCATGGCGATCGGTCGAAGGGTGTTGGAGTGAAACGGCAACAAACAAATATACAAACATCCATTTTTATATATACAGATTTAAAAGTCGTATTGGATTGAAAAATTTGGCGAATGGTCATTATGTGTGTTAGAAGTAGGGTTGCCAACTTTTTCTTGGATGGTTCCGGAACAAATTGCTCAAAACCATGGTCGTAGCCAGGGGGGGTCTGCCGCACCCCCCCTTTTGTCCCTCTGCTCTATATATGTATTGTATTTAAATTATGAGATTTATGTTGAAATATAACACTCGATCGTGATATCAATTCCGCATTAATTCAATCAATGCTATAATCTTCCATAGTGATTTGCAGTACACTACTAAACAATTGAGAATAAATTTGACAAATGTCACTTTAACAACATGGCTGCTATATCCTAACAAACTTCGAGCATCTTTATTAAAAGACTCATAGATAATCAATTATTTTTTTAGAATTAGTGGAGTAACTTTAAAATTTAGATAGACCGAATGAAGATATTTGGAACATCAACCCATTTCCATTTAATTTTTTTACGATTCACCTGAAAATTTTAGCTACATTAGCCTATCAAAGCTTACATTATTAGTTATAATGTAAACAATATCTCAATACATCCCCAATTGAGGACGATGGCAGAATATGGGGATGTAAGAGTAATAAGTTAAGAAAACACTACTCTAACCTTCAACTTCACTTCAAAAACAAAAAAATAAACAAATCGCAAAACACCAATACATATACATTTTACACTCCCACATTTGAATACAACAAACACCCACATCCCCAGCAACAAAGCGACAACCCACACCGCTTCACCGCCAAATGAATAGACCACGAACCTGGAAAAATCTCGGAAAATTCCATTCACCGCGAAAGGTCGACACTCTAATACCTTTTATCGCGCCAGGATCCTTCCCTCCGCTTTTCTACTCCGCGACATTTTCCCGCGAAGCCTCCTTTTCCTCGGTGTCCTTTGTCGGCCAGCGGCTGCCATGGCGCCAAAGCGAACGCTGATAATTATTGGCGATTGTGATGCGACAATCGAGCACTGATCCTATTTTCTCGGAAGGATCGGAATTGAAAAACGTGAGGATTAACTCCGTTTTTTTTTTATATATTTTTTCGTCGCGCATAAACGAGGCTTTGATGTCTTATTTGTCTGTTGAAGACTTTGTTCTTGGTAGCGATTAATGATAATTGGCTTTTATAAAATTGATATAGATACGTTTGTTTTGAGAATAATTTGTTGTTTGAAAGTAAGTTGCTAATGATTTAAGTCATTAGCTTTGAGGATGTATAATATTAGATGTGGAAGCTTTGATCGTTTGTTAACTATGAAGCGATTTTAATTTTTCCTTTTTATTTATAATATAAATGAAATGACTTTCTATAATACAAATAGTAAATAGGCCCAATGTTAATAACATCGGCTGTGGTTTTTTTAAAAAACGGAAAACGATAAAATGTGAAAACCCGAAATGTGTACCCGATTTGAATATTTAATATTTAATTAATAAA
>JAOXNN020000074.1:4271660-4289530 GCA_028571205.2 Hydropsyche betteni | reverse complement strand
AAATAGTTCATTTGTTATTTGTTTGTGACATATAGGCAAAGCCAGTAGTTAGTAGGTAATAAGCATCATATTATAGATGTTAACTGTATATGTATAAAGACCATATTAGAATATCTGTATCTTTTAAGTCGCAAACGTCATTCGAACAGACACGCAGAAATCCGTGATTACATATAGGGAATATGGTCAGTTATTAAACTATTAGTAAGTTATATAAAATGGACGGTGATTCGAAAAAAAAAATGCAATTTTATTTTGGAAATTTATAAAACTTGTTATATGTTATCAACAAAATACTGTTGAAATGATTAGTATAATAAATACACCTAATTCTCTTTTTATACGGTTCCAAAATAACACGGTTCAAGGAAGAAGAACCGTTTGTTTTTTCACATTAACACAGTATGAATATAAAAATAAAATGTATTATTATGCCACAATGGTAAGATTCGGTACAGACCAGTATACTATAATATTATAATTATAGTTATTTAATAAAAATGTTTTATGTTTTTTGAATATTTTACACGGAATTTTTTTTTACACTATACATTTTTTATAATATACATTTGGATGAAAGTTCTATCCAAATTTACTGATAGAACCAATCTTAAATTTTTATATGGTTAGCAAACTTTTTTATAAGATAGTCTCTGGAATGTATTCCCCGTATATAAAAAGAATTGGGTATGTTATAAACGGTCAATAGTAATTGTATATATGTAATCAGTATATATGTATATGGTCAGATATAATACCAAATCAAACGATTAGTAACATTGATCTATGATCTGGTATATGTAAGTAGTAGTATAAACTAATTGATCAGTGATTCGGAAAAATTGACAAATCGCAAATTATTCAAATCGCCCAGCAACACGGTCATTTTTTTAATGACCACTTATCATTTTCAAATATTTGCTCAACAACAATTACGTATAAATCACTACATAATGATTTTCAAAATGAATATAAATATTCATAAACAAGTTCGTTACAAAGTTGACACTCGCGTCGAATCGTTCAAAAATAAACACGCGTCAAACCCATCACGATCCAATCCGAAACTAATCACAGAATAAACAAACATAAAACCAAAAAACCCACAACAAAATTTGCGTAACAGCCAAAACGCGGTTTTGGCGTCAAAACTCCCGTCAAAACTACTAAAACCCACACTGACCCGCACCGCATGTATTTTCGTCCCGTGGCTAAATCTAAACGCACCGAAGTGGTTCAAAAATACAATATATCGACTTTATTAATAATCCACGAAAATAACGCATATTTATATTATACGGCGGCCGGGATTGTTTCGGCGCGGGATTTACGCGAAAAATATACCCTTCGGATCTATATATATGTTACAGTCGAAGTGTATTATTAGTTGAAGTGTATTTCGTCTGACTTTTTAGATAAATTGTATTTGAATACAAATTGTCTAGTTAAGGTGTATTTGAACAGGTGAAAATACAATATAACTAGTGCTCACTGGTTAAAGTGTATTTTCAACTTGACAGATGAGTTTTTGACAGTTCAGATTTTTTAAAGGCTACAATTTAAAAAATTTCGTCAGATTTTTATTCCATTTATCAGAATTTATTTGACATTGGTCAGAATTTTAATCATGTTTTGGTACCAGAATTTTAATCAAAAAGCTCAGAATAAATATTGAATGGTCAGAATTTTAACTGAATTTGTCAGAATTTATATTAAATGGTCAGAATCCTAACCTAACCTATTCTGACCGTTTCGTTATTAAATTCTGAACATTTATTATTTTATTCTGACAATTCATCATTTTATTCTGATCGCTATTGATTAATATTCTGACCAAAACATGATTAAAATTCTGATCATTTAATTTTTTGCCTTTCTTAAATGAATATTTATACTAAAAAATCTGTATATTACTTCTACGTCTGATTATTGAAAATATTTTAATAATTTATAATAATATTTCAACACAAAAATATTAGTTTTGAGTCCATATTAATGGGAAAGTGACGTTTAATGGTTCATGTTCCCCAGTGGCGTTGGCAGCACTGGCTTTTTAGTTGGTGTTAAAATACATATTGTCTGACTCCGACCAGTTACAACATATTTCCATTGTGTCATATGAAATAACTACGTGGGTTAGATAAAATATATTTTAACTAGTCAAAATATATTTTAACCGAGAAATACACTCTGACTGTACATATATACGGCTAGACGAGTTCAATAGCGATCGATTTTGCCAAGATGTATCGAAATCGACATGGACGGTTAATTGCCTGATGATTATTGCGATTCGATATGAAAAAAGGGATTTGGTGTCGGAAAGGCCGCGAAGGAGGACTCGAACGGTGTCTGGTTCACAAGAGTGGTTCATTTGATTATTTCGCGCCGTTTGGTTTCGAAAGTGTCTTTTTTCAGATCAAAGCGGCGTTCGGGGAGTTGGTTTAATAATAATGTCGGTTGGTTTGGATTGTTTTTCGTGTGTTTTGTTGATAATGTCGTGTTGTTAAAAGCGTTTTAGTTTTTGAAGTCTGAAAATTTATGAAATGTATTTTTTAATGTTTATAAAAGTTAAATGGTACTACTTGGTTTGAAACTGAACTGAATTTTGTTTTTCTAACCTAATCGTACTTAACCCAACCTAACCCATAGGAAATTTAGATGTTAAGTAAGATTTCTAGCCTAACTTAACCTAACCTAACACCAAGGGGCACCTAGGGGTTAGGTTAGGTTTGGTTAAAAAAAATATTCAGTTCGGTCTCAAACCTAGTAACACCAATTAAATTGTCAAATAAATATTGATAAACTAAAATATATAATATAATATACTATATAGGTAGTGTTTATAATGACTTGTCATTTTTATTTTTTGTAAATGATAACTTATTTGAACTCATTATTAAAATGATATTAATATGATTTTGAAAGTTTTGTTTCTAATTAAAATACATCTAATCCTCTTTTTACACATGAGATACGTTCTAGAGACTACCATGTAAAAAAGTATCATTTTCCGACCATATAAAAATTTAAGATATGTTTCATCAGTATATTTAGATAGAATTTCCATCCAAATGTACTTTATAAAAAATGTCTAATGAGAAAAATTTTGCCATGTATTATAAAATCATCAAAAAAAATCGAGTTTTTTATATTTTTTTATTTTGTGTTTAAGTGAAAAAACCGTGTAAAAAAATAATCGGTTATTTTCCCTTGAATCGTATTTTTTCGGAACCGTGTAAAAAGAGAATTGGGTGTAATTGATAGATTCGACGATGATTTTTTGTCGTTTAACTGACGTATAAAATACGTTTATAGTACTATTGAAATAGTAGTTAAAATTTAATATCCATTCAAGAAAAATCATTCCAAAAACATATACCAAATATGTTCATTGAATTATCCTTGAAGCAATGCGGAAAAAGTGTAATTGATGCATATCGAAGTTTATTTCGCAAATATGACCGAGTTAATATTCAACGCGATTTTCAAAGGTCAAAATACATGTTTTATTATACGGATTTTAAATATTTATTCTCAAATGTGGCACTCGCATGCGTCCTCAGAAATAATGAATTAAATTTTTCATTCCGAAATTGCACCGGAATAAAAAAAAACCTGAAAACGAGAAGTACGTAACCCACTTTGATTATTCAAAATGTCGGTACCTTTTAGGCGCCGAAAAAAGAAGAAAAGCCAATGGGCCATTAGATGTAAGATTGATACAATATTGATTTTACTATTAGTGGTCGCCCGAAAAAATAAGTATAGGGTTCAAGAATTGCGTTATATTACAAAATATGGAATGATCGTTAGTTTTATCTTTTTTTAGTATTGTTATAAATTATTTTGAAAAAAATATATTTTCAATATTGAATTAAATATATTTTTTCAATATAATTATAATACATGTTTTAATTATTTTTATATCAAATTCAAAATAAAATAAAAAAATTATTCTAAATAAAATTTTATAAAAAAATTTTTATATAAAATATCGAATTTTCCGACCAAGAAATTGAATTTTCCGACTTCTTATTTATCAATATTATTTTGAAAGCATGAATAAACCAATTTAAGAACATTTCGAATACAAATACAGCCTATTTTTGCATACACGGAAGCAAAACCGACCGATCCCAAAGACTGCGGCAATTCCATCCGCATCGCGCAAATCCGCATCACAGCAAAGAAAATCACCGTTTTTCCGACACAAAACTCAAATTCACCAAACGAAACAAATGGAAAACTCTCACCTGGCACAGGTATGATCCAATTCATCTTGGTCTGACGAGCTGGTGGCCCTTCGAACCTTCGACAAATTGAGTTTCACTTCGGGTCAGTGCATCCTCTCCGACCACAATTATACGAATTGCACACAGTTTGTCCGTCGTTATGTTTAATTATATATTTTTTTTTGTTATATAATAAACGTATATAATTTATAAATTTATTAAATTTTATCTAATATCACGAATCGTGCGACTTTGTAGCATCGATTTTTTATTTTTAAATTATTTATTTTTTCTGACCACTATGTTAGTGTGACGTGCATTTTCACGTCACGATACGGCCGACTCGTCGAACGTTGCATTCTGCGATGCATTTTTTACGTTTTATTTATTAATTTAATTTAAATATTTTTATATTAATATTCGTGTTATGATCTCATTGTGTCGTTCATCCTAAATCCGTCTCTGATGCACTGATATGTTTTCCTTTTTTGTGTAATCTTCGTCAATTTATTTCTCGTTCGGTCCGTACGTATTTTTTTTCTATGTCACAAACCTACAATTGGCGTACTTGAAAAAAAATTATTTCAATTGATATAAGTCTAATGTAAAAAAAAAATTCGTATGCGTTAACCCTTTCTGTGCCCGTAGGCTCTATTGTTATCGTTCTTTCGTGACTGTTTTCAAATGTTTATACAAGTACAGAGTCGTTAACCTAGATTCTTCGTATTGAATAATGTATTATATTTTTTTAATGCATCACAATTATGCTTGCGTATGAACGTAATATAATACGTAATATCAAACAGGGAAAATCGTTTGGAAACGCGCTTTAATAGTTTTAAAAATAATGAAAAAACTAGTGTAATTTTTAGAAAGATGTGTGCTTAAATGAAAGTGATAGATTTCTACATAATAATATTTAACTTCGAACTTTGTATGATTTATTAAAAGCTCTATTTGTTGATTTAAACTGTATTATATTATAATTTCTTTTCAAAACACACATCCATAGATACTCAATAAATAAAAAAATCTGAAATTCAATAGTTATTGGGAAAACTTAACCCACCGTATAAAAAAAATATATTTTATAACAAGATTGACAAAAGACATGTTTCTAGGAGAATATTTAAGCTTTCGCAGTTAAATCTTTTATATAATAAAAAAAAATGTCATAGAAAAAACTCTTATACGACACGCGAAAAACTCATATACGCTCATATACGACAATTCACCAACGGCAGATGAAAGGTCACTATTCATTTATCACGAGAATACAAAAGTTCTAATAAACAATAAAAATTATGTAATTATTCGATAAATTTTCACAATTTCAAAAAATACCCGAATTTTCGATGAAAATTTTTATATACTACATTAAAAGGTTGACCGCTTAACTTGAACTTCCAATCATACAAAACTACACTAAAAAAAAAACAAACAATAAACATTGAAAACAGTCACGAAAAAAAATCCGAACCGAAAACTTTCAAAAAGCCCGAAAGCCACAAACGGCACCCAGAAGACGATTGAGGCGATCACTCCCGGTGACAAAAGGGTCAAAAAGCGCGCGCGCGCTTCGGCGGCGCAAAGTCAACTGTAACTGTTCGACAGATGGCCGACAGTGGCGCCACTTTCGCACAAGGGGTACCAATTTGATTCAATTAATCGGAAAAGCTTTCGAAATCGGCGCGCATCGATGTTTTCTTTTCGATTTTCGAAACGTTTTCGGGACGGTGATTGAAGTGTTATGAGTTGCGGATCAAATGGGATCGTTTTTTTTTATTCTCTTTTGATCTGATTTTAAAATACACAATTGTTGAAAATCAAATTAATTAATTGAAAAAATATATATAAATAAAATTAATAAAACGATCCCGATGTTGTTTCGAAAATACCGTTTTATCTATTCTGAACCGGCGGCGTTATAATTAGAAAACTCCATATTTTTTCTTTCAGATCTCGCAACACAAACGTTTCGAGATCTGAAAAAAATCTGAATATAAAACTATAGATCAATTGATCGACCTTCGATCATTACCTTCATCATATAATCGTCGATGAGTTAACAAGCTACTCGTGCGTCGGAAAATATCTAGTGATCCGACCGTCTGAAAATTCAAAATGAAAATATCAGGAAAATGTAATTTCTATAACTGTCAAAACGGTTATATAAATGAAATTATTTTTAGGTTAGGTTATCGCGACATATTAGGTTAGGTTTTCAGTATAAACGAGGTTAGGTTTGTAATTTTATATATGTATATTTTTTTAAATATTGAATAATACGAAAAGGGAAATAGTTAAAATCACTCGTTTTAAAAAAATATTCAAGGAAAACTTTGAAATGAATCGTCGGATTTAAATATAGAAGAGTCTGCGACATCGGCGATTTAGCAACGGCAGTTTTTTTTTTTTTCGGGATATTATATTAGTAGCGGCGGCTGCGAGGACGTGGTTGAAAGCGACCATGACCCATTTCGGAAAAGCGTTACGCCGCCAGACGAAGGTTGTCGAAAAAACGAGGAAACTCCCGTCCGAATTCGCCATAATTGTGCGCGCGTACGGTCACAACACAGTTAACGCGTTAAAAATAGTTATTTTTCTTTTTGGCGGCTATGACCCGTCCGCTCGGATTTAATCACCGGACGATTTGAGGATACGTCTGCTGCGAATGTTTACTTAAGTAGTTTAAATTTTGTCGCGGTCGAAATTTCCCCGGAAAATTCACGTAATGCGGATCCGACTGCGGGAAAACAACACCCTCGACACGCTTTCGCTGGTCACGTTGACGTTTACGCACCGAACAACTATCACAAGCACTGATTCACATCCACGCGTGTTCACCCGTCCGAGTCCCGGCCGGGTTCCCCAACGAAAAATAAACAAAAATAAAAACGTATAGACCGGCGGCGCCTCTTCAGCGGCACTGCGTTTATTTGATGTCGGCGTTCGGGAGGGGTTGCGAGGGTGTGCTATGCGCATTAACGCGGCACTCCGCTGGCAGTGTCGCCGCGCGGAGAAACCGCCCGTGCAGCCTGGGGCGGAAGGCCGCGATTCGAGCGCCGCGCTATCCGGGGAAACCCCGCGCGGAAAAGCGTCTTAGCACGTGCTCCGTAAGGGCGCAGGCGGCGTGCAAGAGGCGCGCGGGAAGGAGCGGCGCCGGGGCCCCATTCGGTGGTCGGGGGCGGCGCCTCTGGGGCGGATGCGCACCGGGGGCCTGCGGTGGACGGAGGACGGAGGACGGTCGCATGCCGTCGGCTGTGCACCACGGTCGGTGGCCAGCGGTGGCCAGCGGTGGCCAGCGGCGGTGTGCGGGCCGCGGCCGGCCCGCCCGCCGCGCGCAGGGGTATTGATCCCGGGGCCCGCTGCCGCACGCCGACACTACGCCCTCCCCCCTCGGCCCGAACAGCCTAGGCGATGGTGCGCAAAATGGGGCGCGCGGTCTAGTCTGCGGTCATCATCACGCTTGTGTTGACGAAAGTCGGATGAAGGCTGTGGGTGAAGCTTGGCACTCCGTATGCTTCGCGAGGAGTAATCTTTCAGTGAAGTCATAGGTAGTTCCCATTCCTTCGGTACCTTGATCAAGAAGGTTGGCTCATGGAGATATTGGCTCTCAATGACAAATTTCGCTAATTTTTTCTCGACTCGGTCACATGTAGTTCCCATTCCCTCTGTACCTTCGTCGAGAAGGTTGACTCATGGAATGACATATTTTTATAAACTTTTCTTGGCTCGGTATTTCATATGCACCCTGAAAAGCAGGATATTTAGCTGTTTTTTTGATCTGTTTAAATCCCTGCTTGTTACGAACAAGGCTACAACACAAATTCAGAATACTCAGTCATTTCTTCTGACAACGACTCTCACCAATTGCACAAACTCACCAGTTATCATATCATCACCCAAAACTTCAGGTATACCATTCAAGTTCCAAACAGCCTAGTCGATGGTGTACAAAATGGAGCGCGCAGTCTAGCCTGCGGTCATCATCACAATTGTGTTGACGATGGTCGTAAGAAGGATGTGGGTGAAGTCTGGCACTCTGTATGCATCCCGAGGCAGATCTTTTAGAAAAGTCATAGGTAGTTCCCATTCCTTCTATACCATTGCGTTCTGTACCTTGGTTAAAAAGGTTAGCTAATGAAGATATTGGCTCTCAATGACATATTTTGTTAAACTTTTCTCGGCTCGACATTTCGTATGCACTCTGAAAAGCAGGATCTTTAGTTTTTTTTTAAACTGTTTAAAACCTGCTTGTTACGAACAAGACTACAACACAAATCCAGAATACTCAGCCATTCCTCCTGACAACGATTCTCACCAATTCTTTCACAAATCCCACTAACTCAATAGTCAGCACATCATCACCCAACACTTCAGGCATACCATTCAAACTCTACACAGATCCATGCAACTCATGATTGCTTAGTTCAAATTAAATGTAAATGTGGCGCCTATAGTTTCGTCTAGTGTTACTCGTACCCAACTAAGCTGGCTCAGTAAGCTGTTATACAGTGGGATGCATGTAATAGGCGGGATCGTGGACTTACCTTCAATATGCAATTCCCAGCAAATGTAAATGTGGCGCTCGTAGTTTCGCCTAATATTGCTGGTATCCAACTAAGCTAGTTCAGGAAGCTGGCATAGTATGCAAGCATGGGTGCATGTAATTTGTGAATGATGGGATTCTCTTCCATGGGAATGATGGGGAGGCTGGCATTTCGAATAAGCCCCCAAAAAGTATTCCTTTACGATTGCTTAGATGAAAATTAAATGTAAAATTTAGAGTAAATGTAAATGTGGTGCCAGTAGTTTTGTCTAATGTAGCTGTTACTCAGCCAAACTAGTTCAAAAAAAGTATGGGTAACAAACAGGATGGTGGGTTTCCTTCCGATGTATAGTGATGCTTAAAAACGAAGTATTTGGGCATTTCACTCATAGAAAAGATAGTTCTTAAAGATTGACCCTTTCTGGATGGTTACAAGTGGATAATATACGATCTCATCCATCTACTAATCATGTTTCTCAACTTCCACTTAACATGTCTCTTAACTTTCATGATTCAGGAACTGACATGTTGAAAAAATGCGTTGAAATTATAACATTTAATTACACTAATCATTGCGATAGAAATAATGAAAAAAAAGTTTAAGAACCAACGAATGATTCGTGATCAAACGATAATTTTGAGGATTAAACTCATCTATGCGTCATTTGATTGTACTGCATCAAATCTAACTGTATGTGTTTAGAATCTGCACGATTTCTAAACAGATACAAAACGATTACCTTGAAAATTTTCTCGAAACTGCATATGAAATTACTCAAAAAATCAAACATCAACATTATCGTAAACATAACGATTATTCCAACAAATAACGTAAGTTAATTAACACGGATTTTAATGCAATATTGATTCACAATGAATATAAATAAAAAAATATAAATTATCCGGAAAAAAACACGTTTCAACGCACAACTTAATTTTCTTCAATTATCGATCATACAATTACGTAATAATTTCTTTCAATAACTTTTAATTACGCAATTTCCAAAAATACAGTTTTAGAAAGTTTTAACGCGGAAAAAAAATTCTTTTATAGCAGTGACACATCACTTGCATGTTATTTTATACTAAAATGCGTGTAATGGTGAATGGGTTTTCCTCTTTGTAATGTTTTGTTATGTGTATGCATTTACACTTCGTTTTTAATATAGGCCGTACATGTGTGGAGGCTATGCAGGAATCGAGCTTTTGTCAGGTTGCATACAATTTTAATTCTACACGAAACTTTAAATCAAACACGCAACGGTTTTTATGTAGGAACTTATTTGTAAACTAGAAAATTTATCGGAAAATGCAGATTTTTATATTAAAAAAAAATTCATGTGCATATAAAATACGAAAATTGCTGAAGTTTTCTTTTTGTTTTATGCAATTTATTCTAATACGGTATTTCATTAATAATTTTCTTGAAAATAAAAGAAATATATTTTAATATTTAATCTGACAAAAATCGATAATTTTGGGAAATTTTTCTAGAAAAATTAAAATAGGCTAAAAATAGATTGTGCTTCAATAATTAAAACCATTTTTAGGATTGTATTACTAAAATAAGCGTGGAAAATTCATTATTAACTGTATGGTTTTCGTCATGCAACAGTTACCCTCCATGAACATAATTTAGTAGATGTGCATATTGCATGTAGATTTGCAAGAGTAGGAAATATCGAATTTCGTTTATTTCATGAAACACTTTACATATATAAAGAAAAGAAGATAATAATTCAATTCATAATTTTATAACCGTTTGGTTCAAAACCATAATTTATTGATTTTCAACAAAATATGGCTGCAATTAAAAAAAAAATCATGCAATTATTACAAACAAAAACTATAAAAAAACACCGAACCAAATGCATGTATAATATTAATATCAATAAATGCATCACGCAATTAGTTCTTTTAATGATTTTAGTAGATTTCTCAAACTCTATCGTATTACAATTTTATAATGTTGGATAAAAATTTATAAAGAATGAAATAGTAATAGTATATTCGGGCGTGGATAGTGAATGATATGAAAATATAACGACGATGATGAATTATTGAACTCGTTTCGATTTCCGTGACCGACGTGAATGGTTTCAATATGATCTTTGAAAATCTAAAAAAATAAGGATGAAACGTATTATTGTCAATGCGTCAAAAATTAAAAATATCATTCATTAATTAAATATTGTACTTTAGAACTTAATCATAAAAACAAGTGTCAAAATGTAGTTATTACTGAAGTTATGTGTTTCAATCAATAGGTAGATAACTCATAACATAACACAAAACAATTCGTATTTAATATTCAAATTCTTCAAAAGCTACCTTCACCTACAACACGATAAGGAAAATTTTCCAAACTTCCAATGCTGAAAAGACTTTATACTGCATTGGATGTTTATTTTACGCGTCGTTTTTGAAACTGTTTATTTCGCATACTACGCAAAAAGCGATGTTTGTATACAAACAATATAATGGGATAGCGCTTTGTTGATATTTTTCGCTAAAATTTAGACTTCTTTTCCATCATCTTCGTTTCCACACTCTTTATTTTTCATGGTTAGTGTCAGTGAATAGGTCAGGTTCAATTATTTTTTCAACTTTAAACTCTGATTTTTATCTATTATACAATGCTAAAGTTTCGTTAGCCGCATTCTTTGATTATTTCTTGTACTCTGTACCTAATTTAAAAGATACTGTATCTGCAAATAGCAAATAATTCACATATATAGTATCTTCAATAAGCCAATAATTCGCAGATACCGTATCTGCAAATAGCCTTATCCTTAAATATATGCGTTTAGCTTTACTGACTAAGAAATGTGGCTTTGCTCAATTAACTCCGAGTTCAGTTTTTATAAAAGAAAGTAGAAGTTAACACGTCATCTTTGCCCAAGTTTTTTTTTGAAGCAATTACATAAACATAGCATAACATATACAAAGCAACTTTTTGCGTGATACGCGAACTAATCAATTTTGAAAACGACGCATAACATTTATATAATAACGAAGATCTAAACACAATCTAATTAAAAAATACACAATTTCGAGTGCCAAGAACGAAAAACTTTGAGAAATACACCCCTAATGTCGCGACGTCACCCGCAAGCACGCGTTCAAAGCAACGTCATCGTCCGTCCCTCTCCGACACACGCCAACATGGCGGCGTGTTATTGTCCCGTCTCGCTCGCACGCGTTTGGCGCAACGTCTCGCGCATGCGCACAACGCCTTCGCCGGGAAATGGAGGGAAAACCCGACGCGCTTTTCATCTAAAATTTCCCGTTTCTTCCATGTCCTACCTCAATTCTAAACCCATTGTCCTGTACGTGCGTACATCCGCATCGGTGTAATCAAACGCGTTATGACTTCATTTGCGCCCGTCGTCGGTAATTCATAAAAATTGTCAGTCCAAATGTAAAAGCGGGCGTTTGCGATTCAATGGGATATACGTTTTAGTGGTGGTTTGGTTTTTGGGTTTTTGTGAATGTTATGTCTCTTTCGGGTTTTTGAAATCAATCGTATTCGTGTATGCACTTCGTTACCGTCCATGTGTATTTTCAGTCTATATATATTTGTAGCACACATAAATATTGCTTAATTCGTTAATAAAAACGTTTTTTTCCTAGACACAATATACATGGACTATCTATTATCAGACCATGTACATTAATGCTACTCAATGTGCTCGTTATGAAGTATCATTTAATACTCATATTTGAATGCAGCCCGTAGTTCATATTATGTTTCAGATATGAGGCATTAAAAATTAGAATTTTTCTTTATAAATCAAATCATATGAATCACTTATTACTTATTTACGGTTTTTTTATTTAATTTCTTCAAAATAATATATCAACTAATAAAGTATACGATATTTTTGCGTAAATTGATGCGTCAAATGTCATTCAACTTTCGCATTATCAAATGCATTATAAAATCATATCACTTCAATTGATTTACATGTAAATAACAGTAAAACATATTTTACAATTCAAATTTGTTCAACAAATAAACATTTGACGATTATTTTTCATATTGGCAACACTTAACGTGTGGCGATTGTGTAAAGTGACATTAGTGACAGCTGGAATTGCCATCTCAATTCTATAGTTTGAGATAAAAATGAGTTGAAATTACGTGTAAGATCTCCATTATTATTTTTCGCATATAATTTAATCAATTTCGATTATAAAAACTTATTTTAGTACTAGAAAATTCTCGTTGCATCACTTCTATGATCGATTTATTCTAGTTCAACAATCGGTGTTGATTAAATCTCTATGATGAATCAACCGGAAAAACCTTTTTGCTGTCGCGAAATTGGGTGTGGTGAATCGTTTACGAATGCAGACAGATTAGCTGTGCATTCTAAGAAACATGATTTGGTTTTACAACTCGGGAATAAAGGAGGAAGTTTCGTTGGTGAGTTTTTTTTTCCATTTTATATCCGAATAAAGTGCTTTTTATCCTCAAATCGTAATTTTTGCAGCCGATCAGACTCCGACACCTACACGTTTTATCAAAAACTGTGAAGATGTCGGTCTATTTCAAGATCTACAAAATGTCAATATATTTGAAGATTCCTTCAAACGGGAGATGGAATCTCGGTATGTATCATTATTTTTTTAATAATCAAATTAATTTTGTGTTTAAATCATATATTTTTTATTTATAGATCATCAATGAATTCATTAAGTTTAGAAAATCATTTAACTACAACTAGTACAGCTGCAGATGATACTTTACATACGCCCCATATCTTTCCGCATATAACTAACGATAATGGATTGAATTTATACAATAACAAAACAGACGATCAACTAAATACACCCGTAAGAAGTCTAGCAAATGATACATCGACAAAATGCCTTACTCCGTGTACCGACGATAATATTTCGTCTTTGTCAAACGACAATAGATATTATACAATAAAAAATGACGACGGCAAAAAAGGTAAAAGGTCACAATTGAAATTAGTCCGTCAAAATTCTGTAGATATCGTAGATAGTGAAAGCTCTAATTTAATGATCAAAGAAGTCACAAATAATAACATCAAAGATAAAGTAGTTCCGATGAAACAAGGATTAAAAAGTCGTAGGATTATTCAATGTAATAGTTTGAAAGAGATACGAATACCCGTAATATCAATATCTGATTCATCTAAAAATGATTCGATGATGGACAATCAGAATATTGTTGATGAACCTATGATAAGTGACGATGACCTGAAATTTAACATAAAAAATGAAGATTCCCCGAAAAATTCACTATTGACAGTTCCTGAAGTAGATAAAAATAGTTTGAAAAATTCCGTAAATAATAATTTTAATAAATTAATAAGTCAAAAATCTATCGATATGGCACTTGCTAATTTCACTCGAGAAGCTGCACAAAAAACACATGATATGCACAGTATTTCAATTGAAGATATCGACGAAATAAATAATGAAAGTTGTATAAAAAATTCATCCATTTTAATCGATAAGAATTTAGATAACATAACATCAAACAGATCCATCATTGAAAATGAAACTTCCGTTATTAATCCTAATTTATTAAATTCAAATATTGTTTACAACGATAAACGGAAAACTTCTTTCGAAATTTCTGGCGACGATATATCAAAGCATCCGTTTATTTTGAACGAAAAAAACGTAATAAACCACATAGACTCATTGCAATCTCAAGTAAACAACAAGAATCACGTACGTCAAAGTGTAATATTTCAAAAAGACAATAATCAAATTCAAAACGTGGACAAAATCAACGACAACAGATACGAACTTTTGTTAAAATGGCCAGGAGGTAAAAAAGTGTATTTAAAAGAGGTATACAGAGATGACGATCCCGATGAAAAATCTACGCCTAGTACGAGTCCAAAAACGATGCCCGACAGTATTTCGATAATCACCGACGATAAAATTTCATCGGCTTCGGTCAAAAGAAAGTTGCACGACACGATTCAGGCGAACAAAAAACCGATTTCTTCCAATTTCAAAGTGCCCATCAAACAAATCAACAAATCGCAGAACAATTCTAACGTGTTGAAAGATTGCATAATTTCGCCACAAGTATTGATCACAAACAAACTGGTTACGCCTCACATTATCACAAATCAAGTTTCCGTTTTGCCGGTCAGAATGATTCCGTTGACAGAGCCATCGATATGCATCAGTTCGAACGTAGCAAACAAAGATAGTAAGAGCGTGTCGAAGAATGTTAGTAAAAGTAAAAATGTTGATGATAAAAATTTTGATAAAACCGGAGATCCTAATAACAAGGATAATCAAAAAAAAGCTTGTATACAAGTGAGGAATCGAGCCGCTGTAAATAGATATAGGTATGAAATTTTAATTTAAATATAGTAGAACCTCGATTATTTGAGCTGAACAAGGATTTCGATGGCCCAGATAGTGAATAATCCGGATATAAAGATGGTTTTGCTGTTTTGGACCATTTTTATTATATAAAACGTCCTGAAGTACTTCTTTTCAGGACATCGATAATGTTTGACTTGTAATTATTAATGAATATTAAATAATAACTTTATATACGTCTAATCTGCTGTTTAAAAAAAATATATCGATCCGAATAATAGAGATTCTACTGTACAATTTAGTATCAGTATATTTTAATAAATTTTTATTATTGCAGGATCAGAAAACAACAATGGCAATTAATGTTAGAGAGGAAAAATCAGTTTTTGGAGATGGAAAATAAACATTTGACGGCAAAACTGTCGTTTGCACTACAAGAAGTGAAGAGACTCAATAATATAATAGCTTCACATAGTAATTGTTCTGTTAGTGAACAGATAAATAATAGTAAGTTTATTTCGTATACTAAAGGCTCATTATTTTTTATATTGTATTTTCAACTAATGGTTTTTTATGTTCGAAAAATCACTGTACTAGTTTGAGACTAATTACTTTTTAATTCATGTAATTTCAGATGTCGGAGTAATTAAACCTACCGAATTAAACGTTGGGGAAAACTCGAAGAGCAATCAAACTATGGTCATTGTACAAAATAATAAAAAATCGTCCAACGTCAACATCAGTAGCGTAGCAACCCATCGGCAATTAGATAAGTGCCAAGAGCGCCCGATTCCGCCAAAACCTCCTTCTCCTATTTTTCTTTAATTTTTTTTTTTAAATAAAACGAATTATAAAATTTTTGATAATTCTAAGTATTTTCGAGATGTCCAAATTAACAATTATGTATTTCGTTAGAGGCGATTTGTAATTAAAAACGAAAAAAATCTGGCCGCGGTGCTAATTTTGACGTTATAATTTAATATTATGTAAAATTATTATGTGTTAACATTTGTTTTTATATTATTTGATTTTATAACAAGAATAAGTATTTTAATTAGGAAATTTACTAGATTGGAATAAATCTCATGATAGACTCCCGGCTATGCGCTATTGATAAAGATTATTTTTAGATAAATTAGATTTTTTCCATATTTTAAAATTGTGGAATAAATAAAAATCGAAAAAGGAGGGTCCACAGAAACAATTTTCACCAGAGCTCAATTTTTCTCTTGATGATTTTATTCAACGTACTATAATATGAAAAATATTCCTTTTTTTAGTTTTCGTAATTTTGTTTTGACTGAATTTTTTTTTATATATTAGTTAATCGGTATTTATTTTTTTCATAGAAATAAATTCTGTTGATCTAACAAAAAAAAAATAAAGGGGCGCCAAAAACATTTCTATGGCTCTGGTCGACGTAATACAAATAAGAAACTAGATTTAGTTTCGACATGACATTAAAGCCAATTTTCTAGACAATCTACATTCTTACTATTTTTAAGTAATCATTCTTAGACTATGTTTCAATTGTACTAATTTGTTTTCAAAACATGAATATTTATTTTTTAAATATCTATTTTTATAAAATTTTATGTACTTAATTTTTTTATGATGTTTATTTATTTTCTAATAATGACACATGACATTCTTGAATTATGTTATTTTGTAATTAGATCATTATCGAGTAATGTTGCACAGTAATAAATATTTTATAAGTCAAATTGTTGTTTTCAATGTCTCTTTTTATCATCGTCTTGTCAGAAAGGAAAGTTTATTCAATGTTCTTAATTATATTTTATAATAAAGTCCTTTGCATATATGGGTCGAGGATAACATTGTTTTTCTTTGTTTTGAATCTTCACAATCTTTGGGAATAATAATAAAATCATCCATATTTGAATAATGTAGTAGCTCGAACATTGAGACATTGACACAATTTTCGAACATTGTGTTGTGAAACGATATGCCAAAGTTTAAAATGTTTTATTAATTTTGTACCATAAAATGGTTAAGTTATATTTATTTTCAAAATAATTCAGAAAATAAATTACAAAATTATTGAGTCTTTGTGATGTAAATCAATATAATTGAATATTTAATTGAATATAAAAAATTCATGGGGGGGGGGTATACACGAAAATTGTGTTTTACCCCAGGCGCTAAATACTCTCGCTGCACTACCCATTCACTTATATATGAGTAAATCTGTACTGATTTTATTTTTCAAAAAATCAGTACGAATGGTCACCTCAATCTGTACTGATTTTATTTTACAACAAATCAGGACAAAGTCCAAAAAATCAGTACCGTACTGATAAAATCAGCACGAATTGTCACTTGACATATGCGCGCATTTCAACCCAAAGCAATGTGTTTCGTTTTCAATCTCGCGCGACTAAATCGCCAGTGGGCACCTGGCCTAATGGGCAATAAGCGACTTTTACCTCATCGGCTATCCGTGCAAAAATTTTTCATGACATATTTATGTCTTCGGCCACGAAAGTGTATTCGAATATTGGCAAAAAATTAAATGGTCAAAATTTTAATCAAAAACGGTCAGATTAAAATAATAAATGGTCAGAATTTAATAACGAAATGGTCAGATTAGGTTAGGTTAGGGTTCTTAATATTAACATTATATTCTGACAAACCCAGTCAAAATTCAGACCATTCAATATTTCATCATCATCATCATCATTGTCGACCCGTTTTGTGTCCACTGCAGGACAAGGTCTCCCCATCAAATATTGGGGGTC
>JAOXNN020000074.1:4253017-4267222 GCA_028571205.2 Hydropsyche betteni | reverse complement strand
TACATGCACCTACACATACAGAGATTAGCGTGCCTAGTTTTTAAGTTGGCGCCCGGCATTACGTTTATACACGTACATTCGCAGTTTGACAATTAGTCGTACGAAAATTTTTGTTCAGGTATCAGAGCAGTATCATCAGAGTATTCAATACTACGATCAACCCATCTAAAACCCAATTTCATTTGTTTTGATCGATGTTTTGGATTAGGTTAGGTTAGGTTGGGTTGGGTTCAGTTCAGTTCGTTTCTATTTCATATATAGAAATAACCCACTGACGTTTAATCGTCAAAAATTAGATGCGAATGTGTGTGTGAATGCAGGGTACCAACTTTAAACTTATAACTGGATTTGTATGTATGCGTTTCACCGCTTGAGAGGTTGGTACGTACTTGGACGATACATTACCTTTACTGAAAAAAAGTCCCATTCATCAAGAATAAATAGTTTACAGTAAACTTTGCTTTCATCATATGTTTATGACTCAACTATCGTCTGACATTTATAATGGCTGTTGGGAATATATAAACCCTATTAAATTTACATTTAATATGTAGATGGCTCTAATAACTCATAATATGTCAAGATTTCTCAATCTGACCATTGTTATTATGTAGAATAACATATTAAAATTAATACTTTAATATTTATACTAAAAAAACTACAACAATAGAGCTTGTATGTGACGAGTTAATCCAGTTTAATGCAGTTTATATTCGAGTCATAATTTTTACATGCGCTGTATTAAATAAAACAATTCGTCGCAAAAATTATACATCGTTAATTGTTATGACTTGTAGAATTATCAAAACAAATAAAACCACTTGAATCGTTCACAAACGTATTATTGTTTGTTTTATGACATTTTTCAGGTGATCGACCTTTTCGAAAATTTTTAGATATAAAACTATTTCGTAACAATAATACAATAGATTTTTTTATCAGTTCATTGGTCTTGACTGAAACAATGACACTGTTCAATGAGTTTTTTTTCCGATGTTTACGTATTTCAAATAAAATATTTTGCGTTTTATGCGATTACAAATGCACTTATTATTTCGTGGTGAAATGAGTTCAAATTTTCAAAAATGAAGTTCGATCTTAATAGAATTATGAATGGCGTTCCATTTGACTTTGCGTGGGAGATTTTCATCACACAAAGAAATTGGATTTACATATACTTAGTGTATTTTTTTTTCAGCTATTCTGGAATTTCCATTCAAAGTAATATGGAAAATTTATGTACGTATTCAACAAAAAAAAATTATAAAACGAAAATTGGACGACCCAATATAACACTAAAACGAAAATACTGTGCATTAATAATTTAACACATTACTCATATTCGTTGACATGTTTCGTCAAAGATTTCGATGAACTTTCGAATTTCGATACTGAAACTTTTCCTTGCGAAAATTTCGCGTTTTATCAAAAACTGTTACGCTTCAGTCGAAATTTCAATGTTAAAAATCATTTGAGCTCAAGCCAAACGATTGACTCATTCCGAACGGGCACTTGATACTCGTTCATACACGAAATATCCGTTTGCCGAAACTCACGCCACTTTGTAAATATTTATCGGATCATATATTTTTCGCGTATTGGAACGAATAAACGTCGATCAATCTCGTCGAATTGAACATGGTGAGTTTTAAGTGTTTAACAATGAATCGGGAAAACCTCTGATTTACCACAAAACGGGAAACTCGTCCAAGTTTTCTGAGATTTTTTTTTGTATACAATGCCAAATCGTTAGTCATTATATAAATTAAGTATTTTTATGTTAAACTAGTGATAGTACCCGGAGTTTCTCGGGTTCCCGATTCCCGTTGTGAACACGCGTTCTGCACACACCGGTGTACCGATTGCATTAAAATTGTTGCATTTTTAAATTAATTAATTAAATTATTTTTTTATTTCAAAAACACATTGAAAACAAAATGCCCCTGATTGTATGCAATCTTCACAATACAACTGTCGGGCGGATTGCGAAGTGTACCGTCATTTTTTAACTTTTCTTTAGGAATTTCCCTATTATTTTTCTTCATAAACCATCCCTTAGTTAAAGCGAATAAAAAAATAAATAAATACACAAATCAATCGAACGGTTTTTAGTTTTGTCCAGACCAAATACCTGCCACGATTCATTTATATATATTTAGATAGATGGATAGATAGATTTTTGAATAGATGATGATTTTTAGATCAAAGATCGCATTTAATCAATGATTAGCGCCATCTATGTGTCAACAGAATAATTTTTATTTTTTTAACGAATTTATATAAAGTTTTCATACAACTCCTTCGATGATGACTCTTCAAAGATTCGGCGTCGTCAAGTCGCACCCATTTGCGACTTGCATAATTAATTTAACGTTCTGAGTCTCGCTAAACCAGAGACGTCTCTTTTTCAGACGAATTTTTAGCTCCGTTGATTAAATAAAATTCCAAGCTCTCTTTCTCTTTCGCTCTCAAAGGGTATTGTCGTCTCAGGGATTAATTTGAATCGGTATTTTTTTTTAAAAAAGTCGAGACTTTCGCGCGAAAGGTGCCAGTTGCTCGTTTTCAGGACGTCGACTTTAAAGCAACCGACGTGGAAAGCGGAGCTGTTTTTGATGATTTTTGAAATAATTGGTGAAATGTGCATTCACCCGTTGGGCAATGGTGGTTTGGCAGCATGACAAAATTTCACTTGTCGGCGACATTATGAAATGTTCTATAATATAGAAAATGGATGTTGTCATTAAGTTAGTGTGCATATGTGATTTTGTGTTAACTGACTAATTTTACTCGTTTTGAATAGTATTTGTACGCTATCTGTTTGCGGACTCGAGTCGATGTTTTATGGGTTGGTGTAAGCCGGACATTTCCAGTTGTATGTTTCGATATATTTGCAATTTCGGTCTAATTTCATTTATTGATTTGTCTGGATGTTGAAATAACTTTTATGTTTGTATGACGACAGGAAAATTTGCATTTGAAACTAAGTTTGTGTGTTTTTTTCTGTATTGGACTTCAACCCCTTTTAAAATAACTCATATTTTAAAAATACTCACATCCTATAACATTATCTATTATACCAATACATCACTATCTTATTTTTTCCTGTAAAATACTGAATCGCTAACGATTTTTTCAAAGAAATGGTAAGAAATCGCTTGTTTATTACATCATTGACGATTTTGTTATTGTGCTACTATAATTATAGCGTTATTATGAAAATGATATTAATTATTACTTCCAAATTCTAGCTTTCAAGGTTTATGGGGGACGATGATTGCCAAATCAACAAAAAACTTCCGAAGGAGTTAATTCTGCGAATATTATCTTATTTAGATGTCGTTTCATTGTGTCGATGTGCACAGGTAATATATTTTTTTTTATTTAATTTCAATAGTCAATTATCTGATTCTACTAATTAAATATTCATAATTTTTTCAGGTATCAAAATTATGGAACGTTTTAGCATTAGACGGTTCTAATTGGCAAAGAATTGATTTGTTTGATTTCCAAAGAGACGTTGAGGTCAGTCATCTTAAGTACATATAGTAAACGTATTACGATGAGTATTTCGACTAATAATTTTTCATTTTTCGTAGGGACCTGTGATAGAAAATATATCTAGACGATGTGGGGGTTTTTTGCGTCAGTTGTCTTTAAGGGGTTGTGAAGGAATCGCAGACGGCTCAATGCGAACACTTGCACTGGTAAGGGGTTTCAGTTTCACTTTCAGCATCTCATTCAAATATTTACTTCGATTCATAATAAACATTTGAATTTCACAGTTGTGTCCAAATATAGAAGATTTGAATCTAAACAAGTGTAAGAAATTGACTGATGTATCCTGCCAATCTATTTCTAGACACTGCGCCAAGCTTCAAAGGTTTTTATATGTTTCAAATTTTTATTATATCAACTCAAGTCATGTACAACTTTTTTAATCACACTTTCAGAATTAATTACGACTCTTGTCCGCATATCACTGACTTATCGTTGAAATCACTTTCTGATGGTTGTCCGGTATGTGAATTTATTTATTTGCTTATTATTTTCGATATTTCTGCTGCTAAGCGCTTGAATTAATTATTGAATTGTTTTGATAGCTACTCACTCACGTCAACGTATCATGGTGCCAAAGCATTAGTGAAAACGGGGTCGAAGCTTTGGCCAGAGGATGTCCTAGACTTAAAAGTTTTATTAGTAAAGGTAGTGATTTTGATCGTAACGTTGCAAATCAAATTTTAATCGTGAATTAATTGCAATAATTTTTTCGACAGGATGTAAGCACGTTAATGATAAGGCAGTCAGTTGTTTGGCAAACTATTGTCCTAACCTAGAAGTATTAAATGTTCAAGGATGTGATGTAAGATTGTTCTTAATTTGATTTTTGTATTAAATAAAATTGGTTTTAATGTTCGTTGTGTTTTTTTTTAGTCACTGACTGACGAAGCGGTTTCACAACTAGGTAATCACTGCCCTGGTTTACGCCAGCTGTGCCTGTCGGGATGTGCCCTACTCACTGATGCCTCATTGTTGGTGCTAGCACAGCGATGCCCTTCGCTCACTACTTTAGAAGCAGCTCAATGTTCACTTTTTACCGATAACGGTTTTCAAGCACTCGCTAGAGTTTGTCATTTTCTTTGTGGTTTTGTTTTGATGTGTTTCATAGAAATGCGTTTTAATCGTTTCTCTTTATTTAGAATTGCAGACTTTTAGAAAGAATGGACTTAGAAGAATGTGTTTTAATTACTGATAGCACTCTTATGCATTTAGCGATGGGATGTCCTCGATTAGAAAAATTGGTATGTGTTTGTTTATAATTAGAATATTATTATTTGTATATTGTTATCGAATTGTTTCAATGTTCTTTTTTAGACATTGTCCCATTGTGAACTAATTACCGATTTTGGAATTAGGCATTTGTCAACATCACCTTGTGCCGCTGAACATCTAACAGTTTTAGGTATGAATTTTAATATTCATTTAGGTATGGATTTTAATAATCTAAGTTTATAATTGTTTTAAATTTAGGATTGGATAATTGTCCGTTGATCACTGACGCTGCCTTGGATCATCTTACATCTTGTTATAATCTTCAACTTATAGAATTATACGACTGCCAATTGGTCACTAGAAACGCCATAAGAAAACTTAGAGTTCGTGTAACTGTTTATAATCAACATATATTTTTTCTTCATTGCTTATACTTAATTTTGATTATTATTTCAGAGTCATTTACCAAATATTAAAGTACATGCTTATTTTGCACCCGTAACTCCTCCCCCTTCTGCTGGTGCTGGTCGACAACGTTACTGTCGTTGTTGCAACATCATATGAGACGTGCCTCCCCACAGGTACCGTATTATTTACAGGGTCGTAGCCAGGATTTTTTCTAGTAGGGTTCAAAACTTTTTATATATTTACCATATTAATATACTATTGTTTTTCATTTGAAATTTAATATGTATATGAATTTAAAGCATTTAATGAATTTAACCGGATATATCATGATTGTATGATATAACTCAACATAATTAACACTTTGCCAACCACTTTGCCACTTTGTCCTCCGATTCTTTTGCACAAACAACCGTGGACGCGAACATCCCGTCCTCAAATACATCCAACTTTGCTCTTCAAAATACTATTACGCTTCCTTTATAATACGAAATTTCGAAAAAAGATAGTCGGAGAAATAAATGAAAAATTAATTAACGATAAAATATATTCATCTTTTTTTATTTTCAAGAAATAGCGATCATTTTAAAACTTCGTATTTTTTTGATGTTAGCTTTTGTAAAATGATCCGATTCATGTGTTTATTTTGCGTAACTTATTAAACCTAAGATAAAATGAATTTAAGTAATGTCAATGGTTTTCAACATTTTTTACATATTATTTTCTATATAATTATTTGTATGTATTTCTGGGTTGAATTAATTGAAAAAACATACGTTTCTTTTCATCAACATTTAAATACATTCGTATTGAAAAATTTTGGGAACATTTATAAATAAATAAAGAAGTTATGACAATTTTAGCAAGTTGCGCTGAAAAATGTGATTTTACGCAAAAACGTGTGGTCGTTGGCGTAAATCTAGCGGTTTCAATAGCCAGTTGGTTAAGTGTTAAGTATAATTTTTTAAATTAATGAAGTTACCAAAGCCTTCGTGGACCTTCTTGGATATGGATAGTTTACAATATAATTCAACGTGTTTCTAAATATTTAATTTTTCGAATGAATTTTCTTATAGGTGCTGCTAACAAGCCCTGTGCCTAAATGTCTCGTTTTTGTGCGGATGCTTCCAACGTTTCGGCTTGCTCTGTTGTTGTTTGTGTAGTCGCCGAAAGAGGAGCGACGATGACCAAATTTCTTGAACAAAGAGCCAGAGCGCATCGTCGACGTTGACACTTCGATGCAGTGAGCAAAGTGAACTGTGTGTACATTCTTATCGAGACATTGACATTAGATATTCGCGAGTCTCCGCGATCAAGTGGTGATATATTGTGTACGCATGCCTTAACTTCGGCAAAATTATTTGCAAGATTAATATTGTGTACATCCTATGCAGCTGACGAAAGTGCTATTTCGATGCGCACTTACATAGATATTTATTTGTAAAATTGTACTCATGATGAAATCGAGATGGGTATATAATGAAGTCTGATCATATTTTTTCGTATGTGACAATGATAAAGAATCTTTAATCCCCTTTGGCCTTAATTCGAAGATTATAGGAGTCGCTGTATCATTTCAATTTTTATATGCAAAACATTATCCAAAAGTAATATTTATAGTTAAAAGAATAATAATTAAAAATTAATACAAACCTTTTATCAGATATCCCATAAACATTAATAATTTTTTACACCAACAACGATGTTGTAAAACATGTTGATTAGGTTATTTGTAAGTTTTGACATATAAGCATATTGTACATAGGTGTCTAATTATAATTATCACACTATTAAAAATAATCTTATAATTTGCTTTATTCTTTAATAATTATTTTTCATTTTGTTTGAATTTTTTTTCATATTGATGTTATATTCCAATTTATTAATTTTGTATGATTTTCTAAATTAGCCACTTGTGCATTAAATACGTATTTGATACAGTATATTATGGTATCTGATACTATACTATGCTGAAACTAAATTATCGATTTAAAATTTATTTAAATAATAATGCAAATTTTTAATATTACTTTATCATAACCAAATTATACCAAATTATCTACATAGTGGTATAAACCTAACAGTCATACAAAATATATTTTTAATCGTATTACACTAATAAAGTATAATTTCTAAATAAAATCTTTATTAACCTTTGCATATGGCGTTGCAATTTATAACCTTTTGAAATTATTTGGATTGGAGGTTAATATTTGATTAGTAGTCAAAATGCTGATTAATCCATTATATTTTAATTTTGTGTGAGGCTGAATTAATTTTTAATCTATTCCAAATATACTATTCGAAAAAAAGCACACTATTAATAAAATGTTTAATTTTACACTAAAACTCGGATGTATATAGTATGAAACATGGATCTTTTGCTCATTAGATGAAATAGTTATATCCTTTTTTTCTAAATACGTTTTTTGGAATAAGATTATATTCAAATTCAAAAGTGATATCGAAAAAAATCTCAATTATTTTCTTAACGTGATCTCAATTTTATATAACTTTACTATCTCTATATCGTAACTTGTTTTCAGTGTTCGAAAAGAAAACTCGCCGAATAATTAAGAGGAAATTAAATAAAAAACTGTCGATTTCCAAAATAATATATGCAACGTCCAATATATAGTATATTTTATTTCGAAATTATTGAGAGAGCTCGTTGTTGCAGTCTATGTTTCATACTAGATGATTGGCGTGTCATAAGGCATCACAGATAATAATTGTTAACTTATGATATATATATAGATTTAAGAAATATTGTGCATTATTCAAAGCATAAGATCAAATTTGGCTGAAAACTAGTTATAAATTTTTATATATAGATATATAACTATATATATATATATTTAAAAAGAATACTGTATATTAGACGTAGAGATTTTTGCGGTTAAGAGCTTGGCATTTTCATGTATAGTTTCATTATCATGACGTGATTTTGGTTTTTTACACGTAAATCGATCTTTTATAGAAAACACTCGTTTGTACTTATTGTGATTAACTTAAAAACTATTTACGAATAAACTCCCCAAATTTAAAACCCGGATCTGATTTTCTTTTTTTTTTAAATCAGTATTGATTGCATTGATCTGATGTTTAATAATAATTTTTATGTGACGGAATTAAATTTGAGTTCGGTTATTCAATTTGACAAAACAAATTATGTTTCGTTACATTATGTTATTCTAAATTTATAAAAATTTCGTATTGGTTGCATTGTAATTTGCATGTGTAATTATACTACTTGATTTAACTACTTAAATTCGTTTATTAATTTTTGAAAAATGTATGTTAGATAACCAGTGAACACGATTTTGTCAAATTGACGTACAAATCACACACTATGCAATATTTAGGAAGAGTTTTAAACGTTTAACTATATTTTCAGTGCAATTATATATTAATTTTAGTCATTCCAAACTATTAAAAGTTATTTATGGCGATATTATAATTTTTTCCTGAAAACTCTTCCCGTTTTATCAAATTGAGATTCCTTATGATTTTGAAAAAAATGTCATGTTCCCTATCATGGGTGTTTTTGGTGCTTAAAATAGTATTAACGTTAATTTTTCCTTGTAGAAATTGTTAATAAAGTATTCTCAAATATTTATCGTTCTCTTGGTTCTTTTACTTTTCAATAACAGATAATCAAAGAACTTATCTCATAAATGTATATATTATAGGATTATTGACATTATATGACTGATATTTTTTTAAATATCAACTGTTATTCAGATTCTAGTGAGCTTATAATAAATTTTTATAATAACATCTCCTTCGATACATTTGTGAAGTATTATTTGAGAATATTTTAAAGTGGGCCACATTATGATTTTCACTTTTAGATCTTGTTTTTATTTATTGGAGTATTGATGTTTTGAAAACATGCGTTAGTCAGTTTTTTATATCTCTATTGAAATAAAAAATGCATTTTTAATTTTAATTTTTCGTTTCATTTCCTCAAAGTAAAAAGATAAGTGAAAAATATTATATCTTTATGTCATAGATGAAATCTAATTCATCTTAAATTAAATTTGGGATATTTAAAAAAAAAATTAATGGACACAATGGCAAAATATAAAACTGCCCTCTCAAATAAAAGACTTATGATTACTAGTCATATGAAATGGATTGAATGTTATAAACATCAAATCAAAAATTTCATAGATTTTTTGCTCAAATCGAGATGGTAAATTTTTAATTCAGAGATCCTCCTTTTAGGAATTTTGACCGCAAAAATTCTGTCCCTTTGTCCTCAAAGAAAAATTAACCTCTTTTTGAGGACTTTATCCTGCAAAATTCTGTGATCTTTTGTCCTTAAAGAAAAAATATCTATTTTTTGAGAACCTTATTTTTCTCAAAAATTCTGTTTTTTTGTTTTCCTCGAGAAAAAATTGAAAAAAATTTCTTTGAAAAAAATTAAAAAAAAGTTTTTAAAATTTATTACTTGGAGCTGAACCGAAAACCGGAATGAAAAAAATTGCTATTCAATGCCCTGGTTCTAACTTTTTTATCAGTCTGCGGAAATTTTAAAAATCTGCTTATGCTTACTATCATATGGCCAAAGTTGTCAATGCTGTGTTGAGGTTAAGTTATAAATGTCATACGTGTGTGAAGTAAATATTCTTTTTCCTAAATCAAAATGATTCACGGTAACTTTTGACTATCTATTTTATTCAAATTGATCGTTTTATGATTTCAGAAATGCCTCTAATTATTGTATCTGGTATACCAAGTAGTGGAAAAACATTTCGGACCAAACAACTGGCTGCTCATTTTGAAAAACTAGGAAAAAAAGTTATTGTAGTATCGGAAGCCGTCGCGATTGCATCGGCTGGATTTTCCAAAAATAAATATTATCATAATTCTCAAGAAGAAAAACAAGTTAGAGCCTTTTTGAAATCACAAGTCATCTCAATTCTCAACCATAACGACTTGGTTATTTTAGATGGCTCGAATTATATAAAAGGTTTTCCATTCAATCTGCAATTTTAAATTTTATTACATTTAGTTTTTTAAATTTTGCTAATTTTTGTAGGTTATCGTTACGAGTTATATTGCGGTTCGAAAGTATCTAAAACCACACAATGCACAATATTCACGATTATCAACATCGACGAAGCTTGGACATTTAATGAGAATAGAAAGAATCAAATAGTTACGAATAACGAAAATAGCAATACTGAAAAATCTCAATTCCGTTTAGATGATGAGCCTTATACTAGAGAAACATTTGATGCATTAGTGTTAAGGTTTTTTTTCTGTTTTTTTTTTTATATTTTAAAATATCTATTTTTCTTTTTATTTGATTGAAATTTTAGGTTTGAAGAACCTAATTCTCAAACAAGATGGGATAGTCCTCTTTTCACATTACAACCACAAGACGAATTAAATTTTGATGATATTTATAAAGTTCTTTATGAGAAAAAACCACCTCCTCCGAATATGAGCACACAAAATGTATTATTATTGTTTAATTTAAAAATATATAATGTTATTGAACAACTAATCAATATTTATATAAATTTTTAGCCACCTCTTTCTAGCACCAATTTCTTATACGAATTAGACAAAATAACACAAGACATTTCTAAACAAATTCTCGAAAATAAGAAAATCAATCAACACTCGGATATGCATTTTCCATCGCATCCTAATTGCTTTCTTGACGTCACAGCCGTACAAGCAGCTCAACCTTTGATTTTGAACAAATACCGGAGACAATTCCTCACATTTGCAAAAATGCAATATTCAAATCAAAACCCCGCAAAAATAGGCTCACTGTATATTCAATATTTAAATAACAATTTGCAAAACTCTGATTGATCTGATTATGAATAATGTGATGTGATTATTATGTAAATAAATTATTTTTATTGATGTTATTGTTTTTCTTGATAAAATACAGATTTTTTTTTTTTAATTCCATTACTGTCAAAAAAGTTTTACACAAAATTGGACTGAAATATTTTTGGATGTGGCTATTTGCAGTTATAGTAACTGCGAATTATTGACTATTTGCAGTTATAGTAACTGCAAATTATTAGCTATCTGCAGTTACAATATCTTTGAAATCAGGTACAATAGTCAAATGACGTGTCTATTTACCAACATCCAAATGTTGTGTGTTTAAAATACTGTGGAAGAAAATACTCAAACTGAAGAAGAGCTTGAGAATATCAAGTCACTGCAATTAGGAAATATCACCAAAAATGAACCAAATATATATTTAAGATTAAAAGCAAAATTAAATACAAGGGTCATCCCAAAAAAAATCGAAACGAAACAAACATCTTTTAATCGTAAATAAAAAAAAATACAGAAAACAAAAAATGTGACCACATTTCCATTTAATTCATATTTTGCCATTTGATTTTTATTTTATTAGCAGTAGTACCCGGCGTTGCTCGGGACTTACATTTTACATCAAATTATTTTTTTAAAATTTAAATTTATTAAAACAAAATTATAAAGCATGGCAATAAATCGATGACTCGTAAACTTAGTACTTTGATATGTATGATTCTAGGAAGTGATAACCAAGGCAACTAAATTCAACAAACTTCAGATCTTTTACTCTTAATACTGAGTTTTTTTTCATCTTAAATTAGCCTCAGATCAAGTTGCAAAATGATTTTAATGACACAACATTCTCGACAAAAAAATACATACACATGCCAATTTTTGTGGCGATCGGTAGAACGGTGTTGGAGTAAAATGGCACCAAACAATCAAACATATATACAAACATATAAACAAAATGGGAAGGCAAGAAAGAAAAAATTTTGAAATTGGTGAGTTTTTTTCTATAATATTTTATTATTTAATTTATTGTATGATTATTTAGTTTCAATTAGAATGTACACGTAAAATTATTTAATTTCATATTTAAAAAAAAATTTCAAGGAGCCCTTATGTAATTTTGCATCAGGGACCAAAATTTCTAGCTATGCCTCTGGTTCTGGTGATTCTGTTTTGTAGACATGTTTTGAATGTGCTGACGTCGAATTCTATTTATGTAAAGTTGAATGTGCTCTTGTGCTTCTAATGCCAATAGTAAGGGCAAAGATTTCAGTTGAAGGCCGACGAGTTTACCGAAGACCTCAAACTCATTTTTTTCGACTGTAGAGTTAGTAGCATCAGTTATTTCTTTTAATTGCTCAACCATGCTTGAGAGCCGGGCGATTTTCCTCTTTTTTGTCGGATGTGGAGGAGGTGTACGTTCACGAAAAGTATCCACTAAAGTACTATTTTGCTCTGTATCTGTATCATCAGTGTGTGAACTATTGGAAGCCTGAAACAAACAAAATGTTTTAAGTAGTATCAAAGAGTATTCATGAGCATAAATATTTTTTTTCAGATCCCTACTACTACAGACTAGAAAATAATTGAAAATGGTTTTCAAGAACAGTGGAATTTTCCAGGGTGCTGTGGAGCAAACGACGGCAAACATATCGTCATTAAGGCACCCCCTGAATCAGGAAGTTTATACTATAATTACAAAGAGACAAACAGCATTGTCTTAATGGCTGTTGTAGATTATAAATATTGCTTTAGTTATATCAACGTTGGGTGTAATGGAAGGGTTTCTGATGGAGGCATATTTCGTAACTGTAGTTTGTACCAAGAATTAGAAAACGGTTTTCTACCAGGGGGTCATGTTCTAGTTGGCGACAATGCGTTTCCCTGAATAGAATATTTATTAAAACCTTTTCCAGGAAATCGATTAACGCTACAGCAAAAATTTTTTAATTATCGTTTGTCTCGGACTAGAAGAATAGTCGAAAATGCCTTTGGTATACTAGCTGCCAGATTCAGAGTGTTTGAGAAACCGATGCCCTATAGTCCTGAGAAAGTTGTTAAGATAGTAAAGACCTGTTGCGCTTTACATAATTGGCTCCGACAGACAGTATAAATACACAGTAGATTCAGAACATTTTGAAGCGGGAACTGTCGTTCCTGGTAATTGGAGAAATGAACCAGTCTCTTGAAATGCAACCGCTACCTATTTCTTTAAGTAAACGTTCATCCCAAAGGTCTACAGATCGTCGGGAGAGATATGCAAATTATTTTGTCGGAAGCGGATCCGTTTCTTGGCAGACAAGAATGATACATTGAAAACTACCGGCCCACCAACTCTACAGTATGTTAATCATATAATTATTGTATTTTAATAATGTGTATAAGTAGATAGGTGGGTACTTACTAAATTACTTTCCCTTTGTGTCACAAATGAGGTTAAGTTTTGCAAGGATGCATCCAATAAACTGAACCATTTTACTGAAGGAATATAAATCCCAGCGCTTGAACTTTTGGAGTCCTTTATTTTTTTTAACTCCTGCGAGTAGGTCGATCTAAAAAGGAATGGATCTCGTTAGGTAAAACTACTTCTAAAAACAATAGGTAGTAATAATAATAATAATTAATAAAGAGCTTATTGTATCATAGTAATAAATATGCTTTTGGAATACTTAAAATAATAAAATTATGCACTAACCTTATGTTTTTAATTTTCATTTTAATTTCCTTCTCACCAAATCCGGGTATATTCATTGTATTTTCTAAATTCAAGTATGCGAAAAGTTTCATTCGTTTGTTTTTATAATGCGGCGACTTAATATTCCACAAGCATTCATGTTCTAAATATTTGGAAACAAATTTAAAAGTCGTTTCCTCGTTCCAGCGAAATGACATTTTAGCGGCCACTAATGAACTCGACTAACCAACAAGATCGAACTTGTTTAGCCGGTGAACCAGTGAGCACGAATGCGTAGTAGGAGCAGGGTTGCCACATGATTATTTGATAATGAGGGCATATGGGTCTAAAAAGGAGGATTTTCAGTAGAAAAGGAATACATTCAGAAATTAAGCGATTTTTTTAATATTATTTTACTTTATTTCAATCATCATTAGCTGACCTTCCAATTTTGAAAGAAGTTCTTGGTTTTTTAACAAATAATTATAAAAATCTTCACATGTCATGTTTTTGAAGTTGTATTGAGTAAGAATTAAAGATTTAAC
>JAOXNN020000074.1:4234094-4252917 GCA_028571205.2 Hydropsyche betteni | reverse complement strand
ATGGAGGAATACCTAAAATCTTAACCGTGTATTTATTATATTTATAGAGATATTGATGGTTATTAGAGCAATGTGTAAAAGAAACACATCACCGGTAAGGAAAGGTTAAACACGTGATCAGAAAAAATGAATCAATTACCCATAATCATCGATATAATTTTTCTCGAAAAAAATGAAGGATGCGAATTTGCGTTTTAGGCCATCTTTTGCGTCACAACTATACACCGAAAGGCGGCAAAATTCAAAAATGTAAATACGCATATATCACTCCGCAACGATGTAGAGGCTTCGTTCGCAAAGTTTAAATGGAAATTCAATATTTTTCAGGTGCCTGCGAAGATCGAGAGTGAATTTTCGCGTAGCCTCTCGGCGAAATTGGGCGCGAATATTGAATTATATTTATACACTTTATCGACATCGGACGATTTGCATAAGCTGATTATTTTTGTGTGTATGTGCGTGTGTGGTATCAATCGAATGTATCGGGCTTTGTGCTATCGTTTCGGTTAACTTTTGGCAACTGATGTTATTAATGCGTGCGAAATGTTTCGCAGACTTGAGCGTAAGCGGGAAGTTTAAAAATAATTTTGTTTTAGGAAGTTTTTCGTTTGTTATTCGCTGTCGGTTCTAAATTTAAAATTTTCAATAAAATATGTCGATTTGTGAAAGTAAATATAAACTCATCTTATTGTGAGTTATTAGCGACATCTTAATATAGAAAAACTGATTAAAATTTGAAAGAAGCCCAGAAAAAAAATATCGTTTTTCAAAAAATACAATAATATTCACGTCGGTTCCGACGTATATAAAATATTCGATAAATTTACACTTCACTGTATAGGTTCAGTTATTTCGAATCGGTCGTGTTTCGGGAAAATTGTATGAAAATATTTTCGTATGTGCAACCGTGAAATTTTTATCCGAATATTTAAATTTGGATACAGTAGCTATAAATAATGTTAAATCTACAATTTTAAAGAGTTGAATTGTATAAATATTTTCATTTAAAATTAAAACAACAAATAAACATTTAGAAAAAATATTTTCATAGCGCGAATAACAAAAAATATATGACACAACATCCAACCCACGATAAAAAATACAATTTAATATAATATTCACAAAAAAAAAAATACTTTTTTATATTTAGACAAGCATCACACGTGCACAAGCACAACACATGATAAGCATTGTACCTTCGAGTTTTAACAGATTGACGCTTTGCCGACAGGTGAATTTGTTAAGCCTCCAAAGCACCAAGACAAGCGTTAAAAACGCCTTTTCTGCCATCCCATAAACGGGACAGGGCTTATTTTTTATATTTAAGACTTCCACAGGGACCTTTCCTTATTCATAGTCATATTCGTGGCCTTTCTAAGAACACTCAAACTGCGGTTCGCACGAAACATATGCAAACTTTTAGGTATAGATGGTTTTGAAAGATTTATTTTGTGTCTTTGGATTTCACTAAGATTATTTTTTTTATTATTAAAAAAAAGCAGTAATGATATGTAATTATAATAAGGGTGAAATTTAATCATCTATCTTTACATACATATATATAAAAATAATCGATTATACAAAGTCGATTTCCCTAAAAGACTCAAAACTTTTGAAAAATTATAACTTTTTCATTTTAAATGTTTTTTATTTTATTTTTTTTTTACAAGTTAAGAAAAAAACTTGGAGATTAAAATTGTTATATATGATGATTAGCAACGACTTAAACTTATCGGGGGTTTCTATTCCAATGAAAGATCAATTATTGAAACTCAAAAAAAATAGAGCATTAATTGATGATAAGTGACGCGGCCCATTTTTATTTAAAGTGAATGCTGATTTTGGTACTGAAAATTTCAGGGAAATGTTTCAGCGCCAATTCCGTTCCCAAAATTATACTACTTGGTAATTTCTATAACTTGTAAAAAGATAAAATGAACAAGCTATGACTATTTCAAACCTTTCAGTCTTTCAGTGGCTATCCTGTAATAATATAACATAAGTATATATTTATTACACTGATAACTGATTTATTTCATTCATCGAAAATAATAATAAAAAAAAACTCTGTATAAATGGAAAAGTCTTGTAATCATAAAATCCTATATGTTTTCTTATTCATCATGCATTTTTATATATAAATATTATATTTGAGAAGTTTTGGCGATAAAAAAGTTTCACGTCATGAAAAATTTCTCATTTTATTATTGAAAAGATTCTAATTTAAAATATTTGATGTATTAGTTTAAAAATATACCATAATATATAAATTATTTGTGCGTACGTGCATAGAATATAAGCGAGCTCATTTTTCCGAATTATTATCATATGAGCGCATTTCCGCAAATCTATTTACGAGGGTGAAAAATTATGCAAAAAAGTTCCTTGTGTGAAATACTATTTGAGATAAACAAATTCTTTTTGTTTTTGTATTAAAAATACGATTTTTTCGTTAGCTAATGTTGTGGTTTCGTAAATAAATAAAGAACGCTTCTCTTATCAAGTGTTATTTTTATCATTTTTACTAATGTGAGCTTTTACATTAGTATAATCCCGCACTAAAATGTATTAGATATGGAAATTAATATTATAGGAAATTGATATCGTGTTATTGATGTAATTAAATATTTATTTCCAAAATAATATTTCAGTTTACGCTGCAATATTTCATATGATAAACACGAAATACTATTTTTTCGGAAAAATGAAAAGGTCGAATCGCTAGAAATATTTTCGCATCAGATTCCGATAAAAACGCACTAAAAAACACAACTTATTAACTTATGCTAGCAATCAAAAATTTATCAGAAGAACAATATTGTATATTTTTATATCACCTAATCAAAATTAATACGATTATTCACATTAACATTCGATCATCGGTTATTACCCACGTGAAATATTCATGTTTACAAAAGGAACATATTAATTATTATTTAAAATTGAGTGCTTACATTGAAAATGTTTCATATTACCTACTATATAAAACAATATTTTATTATGTTTCTGATATTTTAGATAACATATTCAATTACCAATTTGCACACATATTCTTTGTAATATCGAAATACATTTGAAATATAAATAGTCAAATTGAAAATTAAATCCAAAAATATTTCGATAACCTTTACTTCTAAAATTCTTTATTTAAAAATAATATTTTTCTATCGTTAAGTATTGGATTTATGTGTTGATTTATTATTTATATTCTTTATAATGGTATATATTTCAGTTTGATTTAAAATTTTGAATAAAAGTAATATAGAATTTGGAAGACAATTTAATTAGTGAATATAAGAACCGACACACACTTATAAAGTTGTGATTTGCCGATTTACATTTTTACCCTTCCTTTTAATCACTTTTAAACCTTTTTTCGAATCACCTTTCAAATTCAACACTAATTTTATTCAAAATAAATCAATACACATGTCAAATATGGTATAATAGAAATATGTATATATTTGATACATCTATGGACCACACACTACTGATACTTATAAAAAATATATTGTTATCATTAAAATATATCAAATGAAAATATTTCTCATTTTGAAAAAGCGTATCGAATCGATGACGCACTTGTTGAAATTTGATAAATATGTAGTTTAGCTTTCGAGAATCTTTTCCTTATCAAAACTAATACATCGGATGATTTTGATTTATGAAAATCAATCGGTTCTGTATTTTATACGTCATGTAAAACTTCCCACACTGATTGAGATTTATGTCGAACATGTTTTATCTGGAAACGTTGTAGGAAGTTAACGGGTTATATTTAAAATCGATTGAGAAAAATTATATTGAGTTGTTCCCGATAATGATCGTAAATATTTGAATCGAAGTGTTTTGTTTGAAATGTTGAAAATTTTGATGTAGTTTTGTTTGAATTTGTAAACGTGGAATTTAACACCCACATTAATGTGAAAATTTGAAGATTTTTTTCGAAATATTTATTGTATAAATGTTTTGGCATTTTCAAATAAAACTTTCATAGAATGATCTGGAAAAATATTTTGATATTTTTCATAGAATTTTCAATTTTTTGGAAATCGTATTAGAAAATATTTGTTAGTAATATGTGAAAATGTTAATTTTAGTGTGCTGAAAAAGAAAGCTTTCATAGTTGACCAATTTTAGCGTTAATATATTTTTGAAATAATGTGAATTTCTAAAAATTTATCAGAAAATGATCTATAAAATATTTGTCTAACAATTCAAACGCTTTCCCATTTTCTTTCTAACGTAGTATTTCATTCAGTAAATAGATGTCTCTAAGAGAAAATTCGAAAATGAATTATCTGAACAAAAGTGCATAAGGATGATTCGAAACTTGGAATAATAAAAACGCTAAATAAAAATAAATTACTCCCAAATAATGTACCACCAATAAAAATATATTTGAAAGCATGTTTTTTTATTTATTATTTATATTAAGTAGTAAACTACAAAAACCCAAGCAGTTTTTAAATATCATAAATAGGTGATGTAGTAGAATAATTAGAAAATTTGTGGATTGAATTGAAAATTAAATTATTCATTTCAAAATTATTTCTTTCTCACAAGCAAATAACAGTTTTAAAAATAATATTCAATTAGCAGATTTATTTAATGAATCCCAATGACCACTTTATACCATTTATAATTTCAAAAATAATATGAAATTTTTTATATTTTGTAATATGAGATTCTTATAATTTAAAAATAATTTTAAAAAATCTTTCAATAAGCTATTCAAAACTTTGTTGAACAAAATTACATTATTTTTATTATTTCCCATCAAACTTCTTCAATAAATCACCAAAAATCCGAAAAAAAAACCCCCACCAATCAAAAACCTAACATAACCTAAAACCCCAACCAAACCTAACCTCAACGCGCAACCGCACAAAACCTAACCTCAAACACGACGTATGCAATATCCTCTGGAGTGCGCAGAAACGAATAATACGTACATTTGCGGTAAATAGCAGAAAAAGAGCCCTCTACCACACAAGTTCGAGTGGTCCAAGTTTTAATATCTGCGGATTATGGCTGGCACACCGAATCAGACAGATAAATCTCGGCTCTTCTCAAATGCACACCATCCGACATATAGATAGGATTGAATATGTGCACGAGTTGCATTTAATGCATATATTGTGCGCGGTTAGTGCCAAATTGCTTTTGGGGCGTTTAAACGGTGCGAGGTCACCTGGTGCGTTGGTTTTTTTGGGAAGTTTTTGATTATTGTTGAAAATTTTTTGTATTATATATTCGTTGTGGGGTCTTTTTGTCAGGGTTGTAGAATAGCCGGTAACTAATATCGGCAATGGTAAGTGACCGGGCATAAGATTTTTAAAAATCAAAATAGTATAAGACTGTAATCTTTTCGAAAAGTTCAAAAGTTAAAAAATTGCTCAGAAGATCAGCAAATAATACTCTGATGAGAATTTACAATAAAAACGATATCAATGAAGATGAACTCTGAAAGTTATTATAATTGAATCGATAAATGTGGTAGGACTGTAATGGAATCAATAAATGGACATGATTGTATATAAAAGTATGATTTCAGTATTCAACATATTGAGGGTTATGTTCCTTCATAACCATTTCTATGAAAAACAAACAAATTTTTACAGTATTTAAAAACATTTTTCGGCAATAAACTTTGTAAAAACTGTATATGTTAATAAAAAAAACAATTTTTATTAAATTACAATAACCACTACAAGATAGTAAAAGTATTACAATTTTTTATTTTCACCAAGTTGAATCATTATAATTTTCACATCAATAAAAAAAATAAACAAATTATAAAACCATTTCATCGATTTCCAAATATTCACAAAAAAATCTTTCAAAAAAGTCTACTTACACATATTTTTTCAAAATTTTTAATAAAGTCACGGATAATGAGACGTTTTACGCTTGGCTATGCATTTTCGATCCACGTATTGTATGCAGCACATATAATACATCAGACTTGCATTCATCCGAGAACTTGCATACTCCAAAGGTATACCCTGTAATCCTACCCTTTTTATTATTACTATTCCCCATTTTTCAAGCCGACTACATTTTGCAACTCAAATACCGAGAAAATCTAATTAAACCACATATCGAAAGTTCGTTCAAAACCCAATAAATTTCAAAGTTCGAAATTTATGTATCATTAAACCTTTCTATTGATCATATGATTCATATAATTAGTTAATGTGTAATTGAAATTGTTTAGAAAGTAGAATTAGATTTAAAAAAACATACATAGATAGGAGAAAATGGTAGTTTCCGTTAAGTGGTGACCTCTTTATGTATACGAAAAAAAATAGGTCGTATCTCAGTGTTAGCCAATTAGGCACTAAAAGCACACAACGGTAGATGGAACAAAGTGTGCAGAATGAGATTGAACACATACATACGTATAAATTAACCCGCACACGACCGTGCGAGTTACACGACCTAAAAATAAGCGGATACGTCCAGATTGCGCAACCGGCCTCTCGAGGACGAGCCGAATCCGAACTGGCGGCGTGCACAGGGTTAACGGGCGTTTTGCGATTGCAGATATGTCGGGAATTCGGTGAATTTCCGGTTTAAATTGCGAATCGGGCTAGTAATGGGTTTGTGTACGATTGCATTATGCACTTACATGCGTTTTTGCGAGAATGCAGTTCGCTAGTTGGAAAATTGGAAAGCTGGTGGATTTTTTTTTTTTGCTTTTTTCGGTGTGCAGATTTTACCGTTTTGTATGCTGATTGGTTGTTTTTGTTTCAGTTTTTTTTTTTTGAAAAAAAAAGATTCGGTTGGCAGATTGAAAATTGAATGAAAAATTTGTTTTGATAAATTTGTTAAAAATAAAAGTTTGATATATTTTTTTAATGTTAATGTATTATTATTATGTAGCAGACAGACAGAGAGACTTTCATAAATAAAATAATATAGATAGATAAATATAAAATTTACTTTGTATATTTCTATAATATTCTTTGTATAATATTTCAATTTCAATTTTTTTCAAGAGTTTATTTTTCATTGTTAACATTTTACAGCCTTAACTATATAATTTCAGTTTATTAACTTAAAATAATCATTAAAACACATTTTTAATTTAAAAATAAATACAATTTTTATATGTATTCTCGCTTGATTTCACGCACGTTGTATAATCAAGCAATGACGTCTATGACAACACCATAAATGCAGATCGCAATAAAAAAAAAGCACTTTTCACCGGGCGACGATTTTATTTATGCAATGAGTCATTTCCATTCCGTTCGAATTGGGTCATCCACGGCACCGACGGTGTTAACACTTTGGCACCAAACGTATTAACTAAAAAAATAATAATTAATTTGTGAACCCACCAATAATGTGTTGAAATTTGTTTATGTACATTTTTTTATTCATGTATATTTTGTTATGAGAAAAAAATTGGTGTCTGATTTGACTTTGATATCTTTTTCTTTCATATTGAAATGAATGCGTTCGTTATAAGACGTTCTTGTCCAAATTATTGAGTGTGAGATGAAAAATTATACCCTTTTCGCATCCGGATGGATAAATCAACGCACGATGAAAATATATTATATATAAAATGGAATAAAAAAAAAACATATAAAGAACAATAAAAAAAAAATAAAAAATAAAATTATTATGCAATCGCATTCAGCGCCGTACAATATGGCCGGCCGTATATTTTTGAGCGCTATGAAAAATTGCCTATTAAAAACGCACCGAGAAACACTAAAAAGAGGGGACGCATGAAAAAACCGTGCATAATGCCGACTTAAAGACTCTGAAAAAAAAATAATCGCGCTGTAATTAATGGGGTTTCATTATGAAGTTGTAGGTTGGCAACGACCATTTGTTACGGCCAAAGGGCGGCCGCCGAAACGAGACGCATTCATACCAACCGCACAAGTGCGAAAGAGACGCAAACACCGCCGGCCTGTTCGCCACCTACCAGCTTCGCATTTGTAACTGTTGCTCCGTATAAACTGTTGCGAAAAAAAAGACAAAACCCGAAAAAAAAGCGCGCTCGTGAAAGGTTATCGATTGACTATCCATCCAAAGGGTGTACGCAGTCAATGGTGGGTGTAAGACGTGTGTGTATGTGTGTATGTGTGTGTGTAATGGTCGTGATGTATGTATATTATCGCCTCGAGACTTTTAACAGATTATGGCAGTCACGTCTAGACGATAAAAATATATTTTCTCATTGAAAAGTTCAATCGTTTCCGGTCGTTTTTGTGAAAAATATTATCCGATTTCTGCATATTGAAAGATGGAGGCTTATGTGCATGTCGAGTAACGTGATTGGATTCGATATAATAATTAAATTTTAACACGTTAGGTTGCAGTGCAAATATTTACCGATATGTTTTGTGGGCCGCTGGTGAACCCCACCAAAAATTTTATTATACACAAGTCACTTTAAAATGAAATTCGATTAAGAAAATTTTCAATTATAAAGCAACGGTGAATATTGAAAACGGTCACTAGTGACTAAAAATTTTATGTATCGATATATATTACAACTCAGATCATTGTTTTCACTAATTTGAAATAATATTATAAAATATTTAACTTCAACGAATTATCTCTTTATTGTGTTCATAATCAATTTTAATGTGTTTGGTAAGGCTTATAAAAGAATCATTAATATTGCAGCATTCAATAATATGAAAGTTCTATTTGAGCTTTTTTTATGTGATATAATTCAATTTTCAGAAAAAAATAGTTAGTATTCATTTCGGTTAAATATATTATAACTATATTTAACCAAAAAATACATTGAGTCATTTTTTTGTAAAGATAGACTTATACTATTTTCAAAAAAACGACTGGTTTGTCAATTTGAATCAAATTACGTTATTCATGTTTCATATCAAATGATTTAAAAAAAACTCGTTCCTACCAAGTTTCTTCGACTAGTAAATTATGGTGGCATGAAATAATTATCACATTTCTGTCGCATTATTAATTATGTCCCTAGCATCGTAATAAAAACACACAATCGCTAAACTAAATTGAGACACAAAACGATTGCGACATCCATCAAAACGAACGGCACGAAATGAATAGTCTCTCATTGTTTTAACCCTTCAAAGACAAATAGCGCACAATTAAAGCAACGTACCACTTAATATAACCCATAACTTAACTTGCGAGAGAAGCCTCCGAAGTTATTGTATAATATTAACAATTCGGAACGCAAAGAAAATTTCGATTCCAAATGCATTTTCTCGGTTTCGTTTCTTTATGTGCGCTTCTAATATTTTTTTTTTTCATATTCGTTTTTTAGTGTTTTGCATTTCAGCTCGCTTTGCATTTCTCCAGAATCCATTAATATCAAACAAATGCAGGGGAAAAATGCACGCTTTTATTTTATGCGTTTTGACACGTCCATTACTTTTAAAATGTACTGTAAGAAAATTTTTGCGAAAAAAAATGTAAAATAAACGCATCTTCTTAAAACTATTCAGGGATAAAAATCAGATGTTTTTAGGTTCAAAATATTTAAAAACTATATTTTATAGTGAAAATATATTATAATTAAATCGTATTTCAACAGAATAATCTTTGTTTCGGTATTATGTTATAGTGAAAGTGTATCAATAAATCTGTATTGACTCTTTTTAAGAAAAAGTTGGGTGAAAATAGATTAGGTTTGTTTATGAAGTGTTAGAATTTAGATAGAGCGTAATTCTACAAGATGTTATAATTTGTATTTTTATACAGATTCTTTACATAATATAATAGTAAAAATACAGATTCTCTGATAATACAGATTTCCTGTAACACCTGTTATAGTAAAAGTGAATCTGTATTTTTGCTTTTCATAAAATGGTTAGTTTGAGTTACGTTAGGTTAAATTAAGATTCTTACAGTAAAAATAAAGATTTCCTGCAAAATTTTAATATTATACATTCATAAAATTTGCACATAATTCGAATATATCTGTAACATACAAACGTCATAAAACGGTAGAAAAAAATACTTCCACTAATAATACATTTTTTCACCATGAAAAGCAACTAATTCTGAATCTATCGTAAGAATTTATTTCGAATCGAAATAAACGAGCAATTTTCAATTTAAACGAGTGCCAAAAACTTCAACACGCACACAAAATTTGCGTTCAGCTATTGCGGTTTTCTCACGTTTCGCACATCAGCACAGGACCCGAATCATACAATAATAATATATTTTAGAGGTCTCCAATGCGAAATTTATTGTTTTATATAATTTTATGGTCACATAAAATTTTAGAAATGTAAGTGAGAGAGCACGAGTTTTCGCTTAGCGCGCTTCCTTTGAATAACTGACGCTCTTCCGTAAAGGATAAAATAGCGATGCAGAGGTGTTGAATAATCGAAAATTAATAGTTGCCTTAGATGAGATAAAATTAATGGTTTCTTCGGAGAAAATTCCTTGTCGGACTTAATTTATAGTTTGATGGGAAATTGAAATATAGAAAGTTGTTGTTTGGTAATTAAATTGGTGTTGAAATAATTAGTTGTTTCGAAGCCGATCGAAACAATTCTTGTTTGTTTTTGTATGCTTTTTAAAAATACGCAGTGGATTCTTGTTAGTTGGAAAAGTAATTTTGATTTTATTTAAAAACAATATCGTTTTATACAAAGTAATGAAATCTTCACATTTTGAAAATATTTGAATATTTTTATTATTTTATCAAAAAAAATCTAATTCAATACCCATCTATACGAAAAAAACTTATTCAAGATGAATTTTCTGGGTAAAAATTGTATAAAATTTATCGAAAATTCATCTAGAATCAAATCAATAATCCTATGAAAATTAATCAAATGCTCAGTAACCAATAATACTTAAAAACTCTATATTTTACAAATAAAATCCAGAAAAAACTTCACGGAAACCTCATTAAAAAAACTTTTTCATTCGAGAGATTAACAGTGTAAAATCCCTTATATATAATAGCAGATTTCTGTGTGTCTGTTCGACGACGCTCGCGAATTTTTCGCGAATATGGTCTTTATATGCGTATGCAATTAACTTCTATGATATGATGCTTATTATTTATTACTCTGGCTTTGCGTATATGTCGTAATTGTGTCAATAACAAATGAACTGCTTTTATTGATTAAATATTAAATATTCAAATCTAGTACGGGCATTGAGTAGCCTTCACCTCTGGCTTCGCCTATATGTCACAAAAAAATAACAAATGAACTATTTTGATTTTATTAATTAAATATTAAATATTCAAATCGGGTACACATTTCGATTTCACGCAATCGAGTTTTCACATTTTATCGTTTTCCGTTTCTTAACAAAACCACAGCCAATGTTATCAACATCGGGCCTACACACTAGTTTAAAATAATTCATTATAAACTGATCTTTTTTTTAAATGCATATTTTTTTAAATTTAAAACGCTATTCTGTCAAACGGCAGACCGACACGATTCCAGAATTATTTATCAGAGAAAAGTGGTCGTTGGAGTGCGTACGCGAATACATTTAAAATGTAAATTCGACGCTAAGTTCGAATAAGTGTTTCGACGAGGTTTTCCACTCGCACCAGGTCTTTTCGCCATATACGGACGATGGAGACGGACTCGTTCAGCGGCGGTCAACCAATGGGTTAACGTGCGGTTCTATTATTTTTTTTCCATGTACAGTCAACGTTTTGCATGTATCGGAATTTTTTCGGGTGTCGAATCGGGATTAATCAATATTATGCTAAATATGAAGTGGCACCGGTTCACACAGCAAAACATAATACCCAATTATGAATATCTACATTTCCATATTTGCATTTTAATGTGTTTCGGGAGTTGCACGCATACAGGCGAACACGTGTTCGCGAACGCGTTCATATAATATACATATATAAAATGGTGGAGCTAATATTAAAATATATTTATAAAAATTTGTCTGAATTTTTAATTGAAATTAAATTCTTTTTTTGTGTTTGTTTAGTATGTTTTTATTTTTATAAATAAATTCAATGAATTGTGTATCAAAATTATCCGTATTAATGGGTAGTGTCTGACTGATTTACAATAGTAATAATTCTTAAAAAAAATATATGGTGACGACTTAAAACAAGAACTTAAAAATTAAGATTATTAAAGACGATAATCTTTCGGAAAGGGTGCGATAGATTAGCTTATTTATCGCACCCTTTCCAAAAGGTCATCGTCTTTAAAAACCTTAATTTTTACGTTTTATTTTTGAAACGTAGTCAATTACTAGTACATGATCAACCACTGGGCTGTTTTAATTTTTTTAACATTACAAAAAATGGGTTAATAATATTTCCATATTTTTCCGAGTTTTAAAAGTACCCTAGTCGCTAGAAGAATTTTTTTGTGACATCTGAGAAAGATTGAGCAACTTACGTACTTTCCTCACGATTTGTATAAACGACCCAGTTTAACTGTCGAAAAAGCGTAGCAAACAAACAGAAAAACTTTCAGTTTTATAATATTATAGTATAGATAGATATATTATAGATATGAAATAATGAAATTTTCCATAATATTTAACACCCTGTATGTTTGTGTACACTAATATATCGCGTTGTATGTGCGTGGTGCCCGCGTTTAGCATTTCTGAGTCGTATCCACGTTTATCCCGCCCGAGGATACGAATAATTTAATTCGCCCGTTATTTATGCGAATCTAGAGCCTTTCAATTTATATAAATATAAATAAATAAACTACACAAGTAATTGCCGACGTGATTCGCAATCAATGCAAAAACTATTCCTTTAAATTTATTTTTATTTTATATGTTTTATTAAGTAGAATTGTCACTGAAAGACTGGAGAGTTTTAAAAATTATTTTTATTGAACGATCCTTAGAGATTAAAATTTTTATACTTATTGAGATTTTTATTGCATTGAAAGATCAATTATTGAAGCTCGGAGAAAACACCAGCAATATTTTACAGTTCCATTATTTTTTCATATAAAGGGAAAATTTAACAATTACAATTTTTCAAATTTTTTTTCGCTCAATTTCCATTTTAAAAGCTAGCGATAACACATTAACGCATCGGTGGCATTGCATAGGGTTTGCAATTTTCGATTGATTTATTATTGCACGCTTTGCGCAACAGAGTTTGCATTAATTTCGTATTATAACGATTTTCGCGAATGAACAACGCACTAACATATACATGAAAATACACATTGAAATACATTTTTCACATTTCTACTACAAACAATAGAGAAAAGACGATAAAACTACATATATAATAATATAATAAATATTCCAATATCCCATTCGAACTTACGCCCCCACAGAAGTTTCGCGTGGGAAAAAATCACTTTAAATTAATCCGCGGATACGGTTCGGAAAATTTCGGATCGTTCAAATATTTTTACGGCCGCTTTAAAAATCCAAAACCATAGAAGAATTCGAGCAATCGACGCAAGTGGTCAGAGAGGGTAAAACGCCCCAAAGGGGTTTTTTATTGACCAGAAACGTATACGGGGATGTTTATTCAACGTGTGCGCGCGTTTATATAAATCGTCCGATGAATGGACCAGTGGCGTCCATTTTATTCATAGATTCTCAAAGTTTGCACCCTTTTCGTGTCTAAATCGTGCATGCGATTATGCTTGAAATATCCCCTATATATAATCACGGATTTTTGTGTGTGTGTTTGTCTGTCTGTCTGGTCGAATGACGCTCGCGACTTTAGATATTCTGATATGGTCTTTATGCATATACAGTTAACGTCTATAACATGATGCTTCTTAACTACCAACTACTGGCTTTCCCTATATAATGTCTGGTGACAATAACAAATGAACTATTTTGATTTTTTTAATTAAATATTAAATTTCGAGTATTACATCTTCTTCTTCTTTTTCTTCTTCTTTCTTCTTGTCTTCTTCTTATATATAAAAATGAATCGCCGTTTGATGTCATGCTGAAACTCAAAAACCGCTTGACCGATTTGGATATTTATTTTTTTCATTTGTTCGCTTTAAATAACGGGTGGTTTACAAAGAAAAATAATTGGGAAATTTCTAAAGAAAACCTAAAAAAATAATATAAGTATGCGAAAGTACTCCGCCACGCCGCATTAACTGCCGCCGATTGTAATTATTGTAACAATAATTACAATCGGTACAGTTTATGCAGAACGCGTGTTCACAACGGGAACCGGTGTGTGCAGAACGCTTAAGGACTAAAAAACGATTGTAGATGATACGAAATTCACCGGGTCAGCTAGTCTGCAATAAAAAAAATGATCCAAAAATAAAACAACCTTATAAAAAAAAGCAAAAACTTTCTTCAAACACAAATCTGCAAAAGAGTGAAGGTCGCCAGCAATAGTCGACATAAAATCTAGGTCGCCGAACGCAATTTGAATTTATTCATCGCGCGTACTTATTTTTGAACGTGGACCGCAAATAAACGAGCGTCGCGACGCGAAATTTGCGAGCGTCCATTCGGCGCCGGGAGAAACGCGCACGGACACCGCACGCGCTCCAAAGGGTTAAGTGCGTATAATAACCGGACCGTGACGCCGCGCGATTTGCAAATTATTTTCGTCCAAGTGCTTCATGCAAATCGCGAAATGTGCCGAAGGACACCTACGAAAGATACGCGTGGTGAAGGTCTGGTTTTTTTTTATGTTTTACGGCAAGGTCGTATTTGTATGGGCTGTTTTTTAAGTGGGTTTTACGTTGTCGCTGATAGTTGATAAAATTTGGTAATAATGGTTAAGATTGATTTTTATTAATATCGATTGAAAATGTTATTATCAATCTTACAATTGTTGAATTCGATATTAAAAATTGATAATTACCTACCTAAAAAATTATTTTATTTTGAATATACAACCTTCAACACAACAACAAATCTGTCACTGAAAAGTTGCCGAACGAACCACACCAACTTCACTAACGTCAAATCCATCATCAGCTATTTACTTTTAAATTTTTTACATTCTTCACCTACAAAACTATTTTAATTTAAACATAATGCACAACTTTCAATGAACAACGACAAACCTGTCGCTGAAAAACTGCACAAAAGACAAACTCATCACTAGTTAATGAAATTTTCACGTCTTCGTCTATAAAAAATACTTTGTTTTAAATACCTAACTTTCGACGTACGACAAATCTGTTACTGAAAGGTCATCGAATGACCCAACCATTTCTACAAAGGACAAACTCACCAATAATTAATTTACTTTTCGAAATTTTCACATTCTTCATCTCAAAAAAAGCATTTTTCATCTTATATCCAAACTTCGACGTACGAAAAATTTGTTGCTGAAAAGTCACCGAATGACCCAACCACCTCCACAAAACACAAACTCACCAATAATCAATTTAATTTTCAAAATTTTCACATGCTTCGTTCTCAAAAAAAGCATTCTTCATCTTATACCAACCTTCGATGCACAACGACAAATCTGTTGCTGAAAAGTCACCGAATGACCCAACCACCTCCATAAAAGACAAACTCTCCAATAATCAATTTACTTTTCGAAATTTTCACATGCTTCGTTCTCAAAAAAAGCATTCTTCATCTTATACCAACCTTCGATACACAACGACAAATCTGTTGCTGAAAAGTCGCCGAATGACCCAACCAACTCCACAAAAGACAAACTCTCCAATAATCAATTTACTTTTCGAAATTTTCACATATTTCGTCCTCAAAAAAAAGCAATCTTCATCTTATACCCAACCTTCGACGCACAGCGACAAACCTGTCGCTGAAAAGTCCCACACCAACGCCTCTAAATACAAATCCATCTCTCCAACTCCTCAAAAACACACCTTAATACCTAACCTTAAAACATACACACCGACCGTTTATCCGACACGTGGAAAACCGCCCCCGCGAGACGCTCCTTATCGTTATCACGACGCCATAACCTCGCCATTTCGAAAAATACAACACACACACACTGCGAATATTTCAGCTTTTCAGATAGCTAGGATAGGTAGGACATTTTATCGCGAACGCCTCCGGTGTTATTCACTCAATGTGTATCGAGTCCTCCTCGGGGACGGGCTTCGCGTTATACGAACGATATTTATATGGTGTTCTTTTTTCCGTATGGTCTTCTTTTCGGTCTTATCTTTAATTCTGTTTGTTTTCCGCGAGGGAAATGTCCCGGACGAAACAACAATTTCGATGCAAATCGCACTATTGTCGCGTTGAAATAAGAGAGCGCGAATCTGCGGTTCGCGACGACGCATAAAACAACAAAACGTCGCCGAAAATGTATAAATTGACTCCCCTCCCATAAAAAAAAGTTATAAAATCACTACGGATATTTTTTTATTTTGGGCTACGTATCTGAACTTTGTAAAAATCTATTCGAATAATGCATAGTTATTCATTCAGTTTTTTTATAAATTGCTCAAAACTAAATGAAAAATAGATGCCTGACCGCTATTTGGCATATCCCCTATCCCCTATCCCCTATATATAATAGCGGGTTTCTGTGTGTCTGTATATCTGTGTGTGTTGATGATGCTCGCGACTTTAAAATGAACGACCCGAATGAACGATTGATGATATATGCCTATATGTCGTAATTGTGTCAATAACAAATGAACTGGTTTTATTTATTAAATATTAAATATTCAAATCGGGTGCACATTTCGGGTTCACACAATCAGGTTTTCATATTTTATCGTTAGGTTCTTGAATAAAATTATAGATTTTTTTAATAAGTATTTGTATATTTAAAGGTATCGTGTGCATTAGAAAATCAAAGTGTCACTTGACTAAACAAAATTTAATGTAAACGGCATATTTTTTAATACATTTATTTATTATTTATATAAATATATACATAATACAACAATCGAAATCACAAAATCATTGTTGCGTAATTGATAGACAGGGTGATTTCATAATGAATTTGTACATAAAAATATGATATGTTGGAACGTATATGTATTCATATAAAATTATCTTGAAACTTCTCTCGATAAAGTTGTCTTAGCCAATAGCCATGGAATTTTAACCGCATTGAAACTTCGTCGAGGTTCGTTCAAAGATGGCATGGATATCCAATTATCATTTTTATCATCATACATTTCCATTGAGGGATTTGCTGTGTCGTTTAAGTAACCACCTGAAAATTTTGAAGAATAACAGTAATTTTAAATATCGACTTGATGAATTATGAATAAAATACGTGAATAAAACTAAATACTAACCGACGATCACTAATTTTCCAATGAAATTTGCCGACCCCATTGCATATCTAGTTCCATCCAACGAATGGATCATCGTCCACTTGTCAGTTTTTGGGTCATACCTTTCAGCAGTATTTAAATCATCTTCCTTAGAAACTCCACCCACCACATATAAGTAACCATCGACAACAGCCATCTAAAGACGAATACAATTTCGAATGAAATTGTATTTGAGTATTTGGAATCAGAATAAAATAGTTTCAATGCTGCTAAATCGCAGCTAATTTATTCAAATCCTGAATAAATACATATTTTTAAATATACCCCAGGATCCCTTCGTTTCTCGTTCATGGAAGTTCGTTTTCTCCATTGGTCGGTCACAGGGTTATAACTTTCGACGTCAGAAAGAAAATTTCCATTATATCCTCCGGCAACAATAATCTCTTCATCTAACACAGCGGCTTGGCATCCATATCGCGGAATCGTCATCGAAGTGAGTGTTTTCCATATTTTCAATGTAGGGTCCCACCTGTATTTGCCATGTTATTTCGAATTATGCAATTCAAATGAATTTAAGTGCAAAATGTACTTACATTTCTACGTAAGAAAGGGTAGTTGTGTCGTTCCATCCACCAATCGCGTATACACGTCCTTTAAATTCTACTGCTGTTAGCTCCGATCTCGCATATTTCATTGGAGGCAGATTTTCCATTGTACCCGTGTTTAAATCATAGCTTTGAACCTAAAATAGTGTTTTTTGTATTACAAAAATGTTTCGATTCACGATTAATCCTAATTCATACATACCGTATTCACTGCATTATCATTTTGACCTCCTATCAACATTACTTTATCATCCAACAATACAGCAGAATATTCGGTTCTATCGCATTCAAAATTCTTTATTTGTATCCATTTCTCGTTTCTCAAGTCAAATATTTCAAAAGTTTTTGATTTCTGGTTTTTTATTCAATAATATTAATTTAATGTTAAATTTGCATTATTAAATTATCTTATTAATACTTACACCAAGCAGATATGAACCGACAGCCATCAAAGTACTATCAGAGTCTTTAAAACTATTATCAGCAGATACATTGCTATTTTCTTCCTTCTGTTACAAAATTAAAATGAACAGAATTTAAAATTTTAGCAAGGCGTTTAAATGATGAATCGACAGAACACGAGTCATGGGAATCAGAAAGTAAAATACTAAAGATAAATTTAGTTGAGATAAATAAACTTAACAATCTTATACATATTATATATTTAGAAAAGCAATTAATTCAAAATTGTTTTTTCATTTTTCGTAGGTTTTCAAATTTAATAAAACTGGAAATTTCATTAAAATTCTTCATATTGAGTGCAAAAAGCAATGTATCATGTCATTTAAATTCCATATTATTTTTCTCGAGGAATATTTATTTAACATAAAAGTGATTCGTCCTCAACAAAGATTTATGATAATTGGAAAATAAATTATCTATATATACTTATAAAACAGAAAGTTTGTCGTAGTCGATTTTTTGAAAATTAAAACGGGTCGTCTATAGAAATCGCGGGGAAAGCACGAAAAATTCCCAGAAATTCACGGCAACCATAAAAAATAATTAGCTACCGACTCGGATACTTTATATTCTCAACAATCGCCAGGTTACAGA
>JAOXNN020000074.1:4220230-4233994 GCA_028571205.2 Hydropsyche betteni | reverse complement strand
ATTTCGAGTTCACACAATCGGGTTTTCACATTTTATCGTTTTCCGTTTCTTAACAAAACCACAGCCGATTTTATTAAGATTGGGCCTATACACTAGTAAATGTATGGTGACCATATAAGATAGGTTCTATCAATATATTTACATAGAATTTTCATTCAAATATACTTCACAAAAAATCGAACGGCCAGAATAGATTAGATTAGGTTAGGGTTCCTAATATTATTCTGACCATTTAATATAAATTCTGACAAGCCCAGCCTAAATTCTGACCATTCAATATTTATTCTAACGTTTCTGAATAAAAATTCTGACCAAAACATTCTGACCAAAACATGATTAAAATTCTGACCAATCTCAAATAAATTCTGATAAATGCGATAATAATTCTGACCAAAATCGTATTTAAATTCAGACTATTTAAATAGCAGCCAAAAAAAATCAAAGTACTACAGCCTATCAAAAAACCCACACCTGACCATATTTTAAATTCATCGGCCGTATCAGATAACGGTGGTCATACTGTAGTCGCGATAGGATCCGTCGCATTGTCGCGAAACCGGAGATTGGAGGCGAAACCGGATGGAGGGGCCCCAAACGGGGCCCGGGGGCTCTGCCCCTCGGCCGGGGGCGCAGGCCCACCCCCCCACTTCCCCTCGGCCGTCTCGCCATTATGGAACGCTAACGAGTCAGGGGTTTGCAACTTCTGCATCCCGCGGCTGAACGGCTTGTCGCGAACTTTGAGTGTTTAAGTGTTTTTTGAATATGATAATTTTTTAAGTTTGTATTATGGTGTAGGAGGCGTGTGGATTGTTTTATGTAAATCGAAGTTTTCGATGTGCAATGATAAAAAGTAATTGAATCTGTGAATTTTTTAAATGAAAATAATTAATTTTGATTAAAAAAAATACAATTTCACTTAACACACGTTCTGTTAACAATTAGCTGAAAATTTATATGAAAAACATGTAGTATCACGAACAGATCAACAAAGAAAACACCGGGAAAAAAATATCCTTTTTTTCATTATAAAAGGTAGAACTTTTTTAATCATCTTTTTCATTAATTTTTTTTTGTTTATATATTGATAATTCATAATTAAAAATCTTCTTTTTCACATATTATATTGCAATTTTTTGGAATTTTACGGCGCACTATTTTGAATATTAGCTAAATCAAAAAATTTTCTCATTTTATTAATAGAACAAGCTAAAATATATTCATTGTTAAAGATTTTACTGTCAAAATATTGATTATCAAGTAAAATTATCCTCTTAATACATCTAATACTATATTTAATGACAAAAATACTAAAATTTTTGAGTTCTACTTAATGCACCAAGTAATTCAAAAGTGATTCATAAAAATAGTTTCAGGACTTTTCACAGAAACGACAACACAATTAAAATCATTACAAAAATTTTCAACGATATCCTTTTTAAAACAACACTATTCATCGATAGTTTCAAAGATTCAGTTTCTACAAATAAACTCCACGATCAAAATCATTACACCGCACATACGAAAAAAAAGACCCACCTAACACCAAACGCATACAAACCAACGATCAAAACCCACCAATTTCCCAATCGAAAACCCGCCCCAATTTCCCAAAACACCCAAAAATTTCCCAAGGCACACCCCGGCACAGGTTTAAAAATCAGTTAGCCCGAGATATACGATTCTGCGATGGCAGTAAACAAGATAAAGGTGGTGTGCAGGTACACCCGGGTTTGCGGGGGTTAACAACGTTGTTCCCATTAGGGCGCGCGTGGCCGCGAATAGGGATCGCCTTAATGAAATGGGGGCCCCGGTGTGGGGCCCGGGGGCGCAGCGCCCCGCAAAGATGTCTACGTGTAGTCGAGTGGGTATTGGACAAGTGTCAAAACGCGAATCGGTCAATTGAGGGACTCGGCAGTAAATAATGGTAAGCGACATTTGTCACTTTTGAGATATTAAGAAAAAAAGTTTTCAAAAAAACAGTTTACGTGCATTTAAGTGCAAATAACGCTAGGAATAACCAGCAATAATAGGACTGTCATCTTTTGAGAGAATGTGGAATTATTTCTGTAGTAAACGTAGTAATTTTTGTAGTAAAGAAAAAAAAACTCGGTGCTAAGACAACGGGCGGACGCTAATGTGCCGCTCGAAAACCAACAGTTTGTGATTTAAAGTAAGTATCGCGACAGCTGGATAGATGGACTAAATGTCAAGTTGGACAGATCTTATTCGCGTATATATCCCAGTGATTATAATTGAATAATTACGAACAATGTGATTAAGGAAAATTAAAGAAAATTAAGGAAGCGTCAAATGTCTATTGAAGTAACAGCCACTTAACTGGTGTATATGTCACCTTATTTCATGCAACTTTGATATTTGAGGTTATACATTACTGATGGACACGAATAAAATCTGTCACTTTATTAGACATTTGACGTTTCCTTAATTTTCCTTAATCACGTACCGTAACCACTGACAATGAGATATATACGCGAATAAGATCTGTCAGCTTGACATTTAGCCCATCTATCGAGCGGTTGCGATACTTATTTTAAGTCACAAACTGTTGGTTTTCGAGCGGCACATTAGCGTCCGCCCGTTGTCTTAGCACCAAAAACTCAATTTTATAATTTTGGCATTCACCATTATTTATTGCTCAATTGACAATAGAGTGAGATTTTTTATGTTTGTTTCGATGATTAATTAATTGAATAATGTGGAAATTTTATTAATAATAATTTATTTATTTATTTATTAAATATACAAAACAAGGGAAAAGAAAAATAAATAAAAATAAGTATAACAAAAATAGAAATAAATGAAAACAAATGAAACACAAAATGAAATAAAGTCAAATAATAAAATTGGTTTATTATTTGTATTTGAAGTTATATTTATTTGATGAATTTAGAGTTGCATAATATATAATATTTTATGTAATTATATTAAATATAATATGTAATATATAATATATGATAGTTTCATCCGTCTCATAAAGACTGTTAAAAAAAAGATACATTATTTTTTATCAACATATTCATAGACATACATATGTCCGTTTTTATATAATGTAAATATATAATAATATTTAAAAAAATCTCTAAAATTTAAATGATTCAACATTATATAATAATAAAAAAATACAAAAGTTTGTGAAGATTTTTTTTAAATTTATAAAAATTTTACTGTGCTAATATTTATTGTGAAAATCGAAATTACGTATTTCTATTACCTATTAATAATTTTACACATTGAAAAAAAAATTCGATCATACTAAAATAGTCCAAGTTTGTGTCGGAGTCGGTAATAACAAAAAGACAAAAGTCAATTTCAGAGTCGAAGTCAATAAATTTTGATGCTAATGCACAACCCCGAATTAATTCAAATTATATCAATTATAACGAGGAAAACATTTTAATTTTACAAAAAAAAAATATTAAAAATAAAATCAACATAATCACAATTGACGAGTTGCTGAAAATACTATTTTTATTTGCTTCAGTGCATTTTTGCAGTGGTATTGAAGGTCTGAAAGACGTTTCAGATGGTCGAGGACATGGCGACGTATCAACATGATATCGTCGTGAAGAGGCTTCAGTTGCAGAGAATGCAATTTGAACAAAAAATGATCGGATGCACCGATAAAATCGTCTGAGATAAACCTCGTCGAAAATATCGGAAAAATCCGGTATTTAATCTAAAATTTTCCGGCTACGAAAGCCAACAAATTGTTGATATTTGTCAAAATTCAATATTACAAATTCGAACGTTCACAACTCACATTAAATATTACACAAAAGCGACGCGGAAAAACAAAACCCGTAGCATTTTCCGCCGGCCGATTTCCCAGTCGGCTTTTCCAATAACGACAGAATTTCCAATTCTCGCATTTTTCCGCCGATCGTCACTGCAGCCGGTCTATTTATTTTTGCGCTTTGTTTTTCCCGCCTTCGGTGTTTTATTTTATTTTATTTTTTTCATTTTTGCCGAAGCGCCGGGCGAAAATGGAGGATCCGAATCCTCCGCGTGATGGATGTCCACCCTCCGTGTAAAAATGGATAATGATAGGTTCGATTGAATTCGAAAAGCGCGCCATTCGTTACTCATTACTAATGGCCGCCGCTGCCGGCCGAAATGAACAAAAAAGGCGGGAAAAATCGGCGCCAAAGTCCGGCAAGATTGACCGTTTTTCGGGCGCGTTTTATTTTATTTTTTAGCGGGGTTTTTTTTTTTTCGAGTTCGTTTCGGCGGCGTTTGCACGTTATTCGCGAGCTTTCGACCAAATACTGCTGCGTGTGTGAAGAGATGGAATTCGAGTGAAATTGTGAAAATTATCGCTGGTCTTTCTTTCGATTGCTTGGTTTTAAACTAGGGCTGTACATTCGCTTTGAAATTTACTAAAATTTAAACCTTCAAATTAAACTTCAAAAAAACCTTTTACAAATCAAAGTCAATCATTGAAAAGTATCGTTAAGACCGTTTTCATAGTATTCAATTAAATAAGATTATTTTTTAGTTTTTACAAATTTTTGCATACATAATTCATTAAATTTTTTAAATAATTTTTAATAAAAGGATTGATAAATGAACAAAATAAATTCGCGATAGTTGACATTGATTTGTAAAAAGGTTTAATTTAAAGTTTAAAGTGTTAAATTTGAAGTGTAAAAACTATATAACAGTCTAAATTTATATGATAGATTGTCGTTTAATTGTTAGTGACACTTGAAAACTTGTTTGATTCACATTGAAATCTTCCATGGTGAATTTTACTATGCTTTCATTTTTTTCCTATTGAAAAATTTTATTTATTTGAAAAAAATTATTGTTTCGATTTCAGTCGACTTCTTTTTGGTTTCTGACATCAAAATTTCTTCGGTTTTCAGTATATATAGTCTAATTGTACTAAATTTTACTTGAACATTGGAAGAAGTCCATGTGAAGTCCAGCGATGGCAAAATGTTCGACCAGTCGAAAAGCCATGTTTTTATAATTCACTATAATTTTTTATTATGAAAAGTAAACTTATGTGTTTGGATTGTGTTGTAATTCCAATTAGAAGCTGTTGAAATTTTAAACATTTTACTATTATATTTTATAAATGCATATTTATAATAATATTATAGTATAATTATATATTCGAAAATGAAGATTATACATTTTTAATGAGACAGTAAATTATTTCTACAAACAAAAATTCTGTTAAGGGTTCCAAGATGTTAAATTCAAATTTTTATATAAATATAAAAGAAATTACATATGGACTATTGAATCGTCGTAAATATGAAACGAAGTGCGATTAAAAATATGTCAGGTTATATTCCGGCTTCATTTTTCCTATAATAAATTACCAATTATAAAAAATATAATTAAGTATATTATGTAAAAATTAATTATATTATATTAAGTTTTACCAAAATTTCTTCTGAAAATTTTCTATACTTTCTGCATATATCCTTATGCAACGAATGAATTTCGTCAATCATTTCAGATATTTCCTGATAAAAAAACTTTGATTAGTGAATAAAGGTTTTAGTTATTATTTATAAATTTTAATATATTACATTTTCTTCTAAGGCCAATCTTTCTTGGACTTCTTTGTTGGATTGATCATCTTTCTGATTCTCATATCTGAAATTGCAAATATTATATAACAACTTCGTTATTAATTAATAATTGTAGATTGTATTTATGACTCAATTTACTGTTCGATTAAACTTTGCAATCGCTGTATTTCTGCAGATTTTTCTCGGAGATGAAGATAAGCCGAATTTTCATAATTCTTAAATCGATCTACAAACTTTTGTGTAATTCTTTGACGATAAGCAGCACTTTCCCTATAAATTTGTTTTAAAAAATTTTAAAAGATATTTTTAATATATTTAAACCATAAATGAATACTGTTATCACGAACTCCAAGTATTTATCGAGAGCTTTTAGTATTTTGTTCAAATTAATTTCGAAATTCGCCACAACATCTTTAAAATTATCATTGATTTCACGAACTATACGCTCTTTCTCACGTTCATGACGTATTTTCAGCTCCTGAAAAGAATACATTTTTTATTAACCAACCGTTGTTTTTGAAAGTTCATTTTTGAAGAAAAATAAAAGTTAATGTGTTTTTTGATTAGATATCTGATCAAAATGAATCTTAACTCTTTTTTTTTTTTTAAAAACCGCTCAAATATTAACGAACGTACTTGTAATTTTAAAACCAATTCGTTATCACTTCCGGGTTGTTGCTTTGGAATCTCAGTTTCAGTTGACTTTATAGCGTTTATTTTGTTTACCAAATCTTGGACTTCTTTTTGATTATTTTCGATCTTTTTGTTTATGTTTTCTTCAAAAGTAAAAATCACAGATATGAAATCTTCATATTTGGAATAAATAGTCTTTCTAAAATCCGTTGTCAACGAAGCTGCTAATTTGTCGCGTTTCAATGCTGTGCAATCTGAGCCATCTGATGGACAAGGTATTTTTCTACAACAGCATGGCTGTATGTGCAAATATCAAATCGCATAATTATTAATAGTATCAAAAATATGACAACTTTTTTGAAATAGAGTAAGGCCCCCTCCCCTATAACGTCGAGATATGTTCGACGTTATAGAGGAAAATTTGTTTCAAACATATATGAAACAAATTTAAAAAAAATTGCATTTAAAAAATGACGTTATAGGGGGACGCCGCAAACGTTTTAGGGGGGAGACGTTATAGGGGGGTTTACTGTACACTCACGGAAGATTTCCGAGATGGATGCAATTTATTTGTACTCAAATTGGGCGTTTGAAATTCGTTTGTTTCGCTGGTTGAAGAATCTTCCTGAAAGTTAAGAATTATTCGAGCGAAATTCTTCAATTATGATTGAATATTGAAAAGTCTTACGTATGCTTTTGTTCGCGACATATCAGATTGAGTTTTATTATTCAAAAATTTTCAAGGAAGTATAATGTTTAAATATATCCTTCAAATGTCAAATTATGCATACGAGCTTCGGGGATATATTCTCGAATGATTGTTTTTCAACAAATGCAAAACATTTTTGATAATTAAATTTGAATTTTTTTGATTTATTACGATGTGTTTCAATGTCGATTAATATCAATATTGACTCGTTTTAATTTTTCGTTCGGTATAATAATTATGATTTCAATTCCGATTTATGATAAATCAGATTGTTTTCATTAAAAGGAAACTCAGATAAATCTGTGATGCTTATAATTCCGAGATAGTTCGAATAAAGTCGATTTTTTTAAATAATACTAAAGTATTTTCGAAAACTACTTATCAGAAGCTTGCCAGTAGTTAAAAAAAATAATGCCGATATAAATTACTGATAATTGTTCTTATGCGATGCGATGATTTTCGGTTTCTTCGTCGTATGGACCACAGATGACTCAAATGATTAAAAAAAGGTTTTTATCTGCATAAAAAATACATTTTTAATATCAATTGATAAAATAGGGCTATATGCAAAATTTTATAATGTTTTATATATTAACAGGGGTGAATATGACGACCTTTACAATTTGAAATGGCCATTGTATCACAAAATTACACTTATCATATTTATTATAATTATATCACACAAAATCGGCAAAGTCGTACAACATCCAAGTAATAGTTCGATTAAGAAGAATGTAAATTTTTTATGTGATTATTTTTAATAACATTGGCTGTGAATGTGAAGTTTGAAGAAATATATTGATAACACAATATAATGTCAATGTAGCTTGCGATTTTCGAACTTTTCTATAGAACAGGCGAGAATGATGTAAATAGTGTTGCGATTATAGCCGTTATTTTAATGAGCATACAGGCTAAATTGGAATGGCAGTGCCAGTAGTTAGTAGATAATAAGCATCATATTATAGACGTTAACTGTATACGCATAAAGACCATATTGGAATAGCGAACCATATTAGAAGTCGCGAGCGTCATTCGGACACACAGAAATCCGTAATTATAAATAGGAAATAGAATAAAAAACAATAACAACGAACTCTTAATATCCCATAATAGACCAAGCTATATATTGAAATTAATAAATGCACATTTTTTCAAAAAATTCTTTTGTAAAATTTCAGAAGTTAAGCGATATACAGCAAGACCACTGAATTGACACACGAAAAAATAGAAAAAGAACCAAATCAACCCGTTTAATTCCAGTTTATTCTAATTAAGAAAGCGCCGAGAGCGTTCAGCCGCCATTATATTATACGGCGCTATCGTTTCGCGCCATATTCCCGAATTGAAGATACAATTCAAGATGGCTTCGTCTTTAGCGAACGTAAATAGACGTTAATTGTTCACAATGTAATATATTAGCGGCGGAATAGACGCTCCAATGGCGTCGGCTTTGTAGTCCCACTAAATAATAGACTTGGCGGGATAATCAAATAATAATGGCGGGTAAAAATCAACCGGGAAAAACCGGCGTGCTTTCGGGATGTTTATTTTTTTGGTTTTTTGTAGCCGGAGTCCGATACGGTTCTAAACCGGAGCTTTATTGCTCTATTAAATTCGGTTCGGTTGAATGGTTTTAGCGGTTTTCGGTATTGGATCGAATATAGTAAATCAACTTTTGTGATGTGATGTATTGGAGGATTTTTGGAAAAGAAGTGTATGGGTTTGAAAATTTTTGAATTTATTTAATCATCAACTCGAATTTTCCGTGTTCGGGATTCTCGTCATTTGCGTTCAATTTTTGCGGACCCGAAAACGTAAATCTTTGAATTTTAAATTACGTTTTAATTCTATTTAATAACGTTTTTTTGTTCAACAATTTCTTCGAAAATGTAAAAACGGGATTCCACTGTAGGTATATGATGTTTATATGAAAGATTAGTTTTTTTGATAAATCATCATAAATTTAAATATTTTATTTGTTATTGTAAGTAATTTTAGTATTTCACAAGTTAATAATGATCATTGATAAAAGGCATCTTTGTCTTATAAATCGATATGTTTGATTATAATAAATTTAATATTATATAAGAAATAAACATAATTTTTAAACGTTGAAACGAAAAAAAATAATAAATGCACTTTGACTGTAAATGAAATTTCTTAACTCAAAGAAAACATTTTTAAATTTTATTTTTAAAAAGTCTCTAGACTAAATATTATACAATTTCATTAAATAAAAAAAATAAAATATCAAAAACTTATTCAGCTGCAGCGAAACTTATTCAGATTCAACTCAGCATAACTTTTGAACTACAAAATATAATATCTTAACAAGCTACTATTCAAAAAAAAAAAACACTATTACACAAAGACGAATACGCAAACCATTTAAACCCTCTCCCGCCACATTTCAAACCTTAAAACAACACGGACACCTGAAAAATCACACCCAACAACCCAGATGCAATCTCGGCTGAAGTTCTTCATCGAGTTACTCCGCCGAGTTTACCGGATTGGATAAATTAATTCGGACGCCTCCACAGCCTCCCGACCCTCAGAAGCACACACTGGGCGAAGGGAGGCGGTCCGGTCCCGGAACGCGAAGACGAGGGTGGATACCGGGTCTACGGGGGTGGATACCGGGTCTACGGGGGTGGATACCGGGCCTACGGGGGTGGATACCGGGTCTTCGGGGGCGGCCGAACCTCGGAAGGGGTGGGTTTGGGGTGGTGAAGTCACATCGGACATCCACGGCGAACGGATTCGGCCTAAATGTCCACTTCGGCGTGACGGTCCGGTAGCCAGAGAGTGCGCGCGGGTGGATAATCGGCTATTATCTGAATATTTTGGTGATTATCGGACAAATATGGGTGCTTTCGTGTTGGCCTCGAAATTTGCGCATTCTGTCATTGGTACAAATGAAAATCGCTGAATTGTGGTGAAATTATTAAGTGCACCTACACTATGTTGAAAATCAATTAATTTTATCGTTTTCTACATATACGGGATGGTTGATGTTCCAAAAAACATGAGCCATCACCTCTTTAAGGCATATTCTAAGCCTTTAAGCCTCCCTGTATAATGCGGATTTTAAAGGATATGAGTTTAAATCATAATTAAAATATTATAACAATACTTATCTTCGATCTGAATGTCTAGATAAACTCAGTAAATGTTCAGTTCAGGAAAAAAACCTTACCCAACTCAACCTAACTAAATTTTCAACAATAAATACGTTCAGACTTTCGACTGAAATATGCGGCAATCACCTAACTCTCTATGTTCAGTTTTTCTGAAAGAGAAGTTGAAGTAAACGTTATAGAATTTCAAAATAATATACTCGAGTAATGGTGTATTATTGATGCACCTTTACATGACGTCGCGTCTTCCATATCTTTTCTCGAATCATTCCTATCTTTTGTTTATTTATATATGTAAGTTTTTAGAAACTATTAAGATTAACATAATATAAATAGAAAAGTTGTTTTAGAGTACAAATAAAGACATGATAAGAGTCTAAGAAAAGATATGGAAGAAAGCAAATCGAAGTCACGCAAACATATAACACTAATGCAAATAAATGATGATGTGACGTCAGGATGCAATACGATGATGTGGAAAGTGATAAAAGGGTGTCAACTCACGTGCTTTACATCTTGGCTACAAATCACGATTTGACAGCTAGCGATTTGTATATGCCGACACAAAAGTACCAAATCTACAAGCTACACAAATCGCTAGATTTGATTTTTTTTATAAGTCTAAATTAGGTTTGATTATCTTTTGATCTGAGTTGATCAGATTTAATTAGGTCAGAGCGTCCTATAATTAAATCTTTTACGTATTATTATATAAGGCTTTTTTAATTAAATGGTAGAAATTCGAAAATTGATTTTATTCTAAAGCGATAAATAAAATATAGGTTTATATTTTCAAATTTTCTTTTACTATCGAAAAAAAGGAGAGTAGCTATTTCTATATTTATCCTTGATAACATATGGAATGTTTGATTTAAAGTCTTGATTTTCTTTTGCCACTGGAGTTAAGCTATTATGCATTCGATACAGTCAGTGTTTGGATGGACAATTTAGAGTAAGCCATTAATTTGACTGAGGACATTCGACAAAAATATTACCTTCAATAAGAACAGGGCTGCGCTGATTTCGGTTGAGAATTCAAAGCATTCCAAGTGAAGTCGGAGTCGTAAAAAATCAAACGACTCTGATTCCTTTTTATTATTATTATTATTATTATTATATCTTTAATGTTATGGCCAAAACCGATTTTTTTATGTCTCATATAGACTCTCAAAACAAAAGATCCGCTGTTTCGTTGACATATTCATAGCCCTATATATCAATATCAATTAAATATCAAACATTTCAAAATTTATTTAATTCATCGTTATAATAAAATAGTGATAGGCCGATTTCAATAACATCGGCTGTGAATGCAAAGTTTGAAGAAAAGTCGAAAAGTCGATGCACGTACCCGATTTGAATATTTAATTAATAAAATCAAAATAGTTCATTTGTTATTGTCACCATTAAGAATACGTATATAGAGGCAAAGCCAGTAGTTAGCATCATATTATAGATGTTAACTGTATACGCATAAAAACCATATTAGAATATCTATAACTTTTATAATTTTGCATCATTCGAACACACACGCACAGAAATCTTTGATTGTATGTATAGGATATAAAAGTTTGAAAAACTATTTTTTTTTTTAAATCTACATTATAAGATTTTTGCTATTTATTTATGATGAAAATCTTTACTATGTATTTTTATTATATATTACCTACTATCAATTTTATATATTGGGAAAAAAATTTGGTCTTACTAAAATTGTTCAAATCGGAGTCTGTAAATTTCAAAGCAAATGTACATCCCTGGGCAGAAACCCTTCAAGAGTAATTCTATTCTTATTCCTTCTAATTATATTGTAAGACTACATCCCTTATCAAAATTCAAGCTTTATAAAACACAACCACCGCTCGAATAGACGATCTAAAATCGAACATTTAAACCTCCAACTATCCAAAATCCAACCCTCGATTCCATCAAAAACCTTATCACACTATACATTTCAAACAATCTTTTTTCAAAAAATTCAAAAACAAACCCACATCCTATACCCAATCCCAAAACGAACCCCGACCCCATCCGCAAAACCCAATCCCAACCTCCAACATCCATCTCCATTCCCCGATCAAAAACGCCCGAACACAAACAGCCAATTAACAAAACCCAAGACAATCTCCGACACGAAACCGCGAGCAGTGATCGATATGCAGGTGTAACGAAAAGCGGCCTCCAGCATCCGCTGCAGGGCTCCACCCCTGGCCCCGGGGCGGTATATGGCCGGGGTGGTGTAAGCCCCGTTCCACTCGCATCGATTTTCCATTAGCGAAGGCCCTCGGCCAACGCGGCCCTCAATTATGCATCTGGTGACTTTGACCCCGATGAGGATGAGACTGATGACCGATTAGAGTCGGAGGTGAGGCGTGGTCGAAGGATTTTTTCGGTCGTGTCGCTGATGGAGTTTTTGCGAGGTGGATGTGGATGTGGGATGTTGAATGGTTGTTGTGCGGATGGAACGGTGGAAGTGGTGGATGTTGGAAGTTTGGGTTTTTGTTTGAAGTGAAATGGTTTGATTGGTGGAAGTTTTAGATTTTTTTTTGAATGAGTACTTGTGTTACACAACGTACTGCCCCGGCCAACGCACAACGTACGTACGTGTGTACTAGTGTTGTTATAAGTTTTGGTAATTGCGTTTTTCATTAAAAATGCAAAAAATCTTGCGTTTTTTGTGAAATTTTAACAAGACGTTTGTGAATCTATCAAAACGATTTTGAGAAGTGTGGTGTGTCATACGATGTTTATGTAATTGCGTTTTTCATGAAAAATGCAAAGTCTCGCGTATTTTGTGAAATTTCAACAACGTTGACGTTTGTCAATCGTACCAAAATGATTTTGAAAAGTTTGTATGTCACGTGGCGCTTGTGAAATTGCGTTTTTCGTGAAAAATGCAAAAAGTCTCGCTTATTTTATGAAATTTCAACATTGATATTTGACATTCGTATCAAAATGATTTTGAAAAGTGCGTATGTCATGCGATGTTTATGTAATTGCGTTTTCCGTGAAAATGCAAAAAGTCTCGCTTTTTTGGAAAATTCAACAATGTTGACGTTTGACAATCGTATCAAAATGATTTTGAAAAGTGTGTATGTCACGCGACGTTTATGTAATTGCGTTTTCCGTGAAAAGCGCAAAAAATATTGCAATTTTTGTGAAATTTAGTGTCATTTATTAATGTTTTGTCTCCTTTCATTGTTTTTTTTTTTAATTAAATGTTTAATGTCATCTGTCAAATATAAGAATTGACATATCATACGATATACCCATAGAAGACTGGGAAAAACTTGCATTGTTAACACTAGTGTTGCAATGTGATTAAAAAGGGCATTGAGACCACAGATTGTTTAGTAAATCATATAAAAAATCATTCTAAAATGAGTCAATTGAAAAAAAATATGCGGATATCAAATGGTACTTAAATTTCACAAATACCGCAATATTTTTTGGGTTTTTCATGGAAAACGCAATATATAAACGTTGCTTGACTAGTATTTGAATCGATGATTATATAATCCATCAGATATTTTTGAATGTATAATCGGATTTTAGAGGATTTGATTTGGTTATTAATGTTTCAGAAGGTTTTATATGTTATGTTGCAAGAATAAGGTTTTCTTGTCTCAAATGTTGTATAATTTGAATTTTATGTACTGAATTTCAATTCGACATTTGTATATTAAAATTATTCAATTTCATTATTTAAATT
>JAOXNN020000074.1:4204254-4220130 GCA_028571205.2 Hydropsyche betteni | reverse complement strand
GTATAATTTGAATTTTATGTACTGAATTTCAATTCGACATTTGTATATTAAAATTATTCAATTTCATTATTTAAATTGCGGAAAAGGGTATTTGTGTATTTTTAAATAAACTCAACTCATTTTTCATTCAAAAATATATTCAAATTAAGTTTATACATTTAGTTTTTTATGTATGATATTTTACTTATTGTTAAACAAAACAATTTAAATTTATAAACAATTTTATTTCCAAATACATATTTTCAGACTTATATAATTTTTTTCAATAAACTAAAAAAACATTACTTCTAAATAGTCATAAAAAATCATTCATTATATTGTATAAAAAAATAATTAAAATTTCAACAACACTATAGACATGAGGCGGGAAATTGTTTTGAATTGAAAATTTTTCCCAAATCATATCTAGTAAAAAATAACAAATCATTTTCAGTTTCATCGAAATCTGCTTGAAGTTCTAAAATAAATAAACTATAATTTTGAAAATCTTTCTAATTGAAATTTTCGTAGCATTTTTGCATAGTGGGAAAACGATCGACTTTTTAATTTAAGGTTTTTCAAGAAGAGAAATAATGTGACTATAAATGCTCTAATAAAATTGAAAACTTCAAAAACTATCCTTTCTTTGTAATTTGAAATTGAACTCATTCAAACAATTCAGAACATTAGTTGAAAAAAAATCGTTTTGCTAAAAATTCTGTTTCAGTTCGGAAAAATCATTTATTTCCGAAAAAAATATGGTATCCTCTTTTAATTTTAATACTCCGCTAACTTGTTTTTATTAAGATTATTTATTAATTTGTTTTCATTGACTTCGCTCGCCACCTTTTGCCCATGTCTACTAAAGACCATCTTAAAATGACACATCAACTTTTAATACATTAAATAATCCACCAACGATGCCCCTACACTAAATGACGCTTATACAATTAAATTACATAAACAAAACAAGATCGTTTGCTTCGTACATAGACATAGCGATTAAACATATACTTAAATATTGAAAAAAATATGCCAGTTTAAAAAAACCAAATCCTACTGAAAAATTACAAAGAACCATACAAAAAAAACCTAATTTTGCCAAAAAATCTGTTTCAGTTCAGGAAAATCATTTATTTCCGAAAAAAAGATGGTATCTTCTTTTGTTTTTCATACTCCACCAATTTTATTTTTTATTTAAATTATTCATAAACTTGTTTTCATTGGCTTCGTTTGCCACCTTTTGTCCATATCTGCTATAGATCATTTTAAAAAGGCACATCAACTGTTAATACGTTACCAACGCTGTGTACGCTAAGTACGTCCACCAACGATACCCCTACATGACGCTTATACAATTAAATTACACAAACAAAGCAAGATCATTTGCTTCGTACATGCACAAAGCAATTAAACATATACTTAAACATTGCAAATAGTATATGCCAGTTAAAAAAAAAACAAATCCTACTGAAAAATTAGACCAAAATCACAGACAACCACACAAAAAAAAACCCTCTCCATTCACCCGACCAGCAACAAGACAGACGACAGCACCGAAACAAAAGACACCCATCCCGAGCAAAAAGGGCTCGAATCAAACAGGTGGCCATGATGAAGATCCCCCAGGATAAGGGACAGCAGGCAACATGCTGCACTGCGGACACAGCTAATAAATCTTGGGTTAGTTCACCGCATAATGTTCGCGTCCTTTGTCTGCCGCTTTTTATTACACGGCATGCACAACCGCCAAGGGATGCCTCTTTTTTCTGCAGTCTGCATCCCCCTGCGAAGCCTCCCTTTTTGCCAGCCTCTCTCGCTGATTATTCGCATTTCCTGATTAATGCTTTGTTGCGAAAACTGCCTGCGCTGCCGTGCCCGCCGCGAGCTTCCTGGGACGGGTCGATTGTGCAGGCTCTCCTCCTCGGACCTGTAATCGGGTCGTTTATGGGAAAAATTTAATGGCGGGAATTAAAATTAATTGATACGGCGACCACATGTCCGCTGGAACGACGAATTTCCCTCGCAGGTGATGAATTTCGCTCGGGCGTGGGAGGTTGTTGATGGTCGGGCAGTGAAAACGGTGTTGGGATGTTGTGTAGGGTGAATGTTTTTTTTTTTTGTTTGAAATGTGAATTTTAGATTTGAAATGGTATAAATGTGTTTTTTTTATATATTTAAATTAATGTCGCTTTATTTATAATAGAGTTTTCATATATACCTCATTCATCATAATCTATCATCAAAGCCGACCCATTAGTTATCCACTGCGGAAAAAGGTCTTTTCTAATTTTGAAGGTTATGTGCTTTATTATTAAATCTTCTTAATAATTATAGTATTCGGTATTCGAAAATAAAATAATTTCTCTCGAGGATCGTTTTCTAAAAATATATCATTTATTTTTTATTAGCATGTCAATAATATAATAGAATGGTATATGTTACATGAAAAAAAAATTAAAAAAAATGAGAAAATCAAAAAGATATATGGTATATAACGATTGCTCAAAATCAAAAGTAGCTGAGAAGAAAATAGTTTATTCAAAAATGAATACAATATTATACTTCGTTTCTTCTATCACAATTTCTGATCCGATCTTCAACATCTGATTCTTTTGGAAGGATGAAATTAGCTATTTGAACAAAAGAGATTTTCTTTATTAAAATTTTATACAAAATACACCTTATCACTAAAACAGCAACGAAAAGATACTTCAGTTAAAACTTCCAAAGAAAATACCTGAAAAGTAATTGCAATTAACATTTAATTCTTCTAAAAGGATCAAAGTGACTATTTCATCTAACTAGTATGTGAATATAAAGAAAATTTTATATAAAATACATCTCATCATATAGAAAAGCAACAGAAAACCACTTCAGTTACTATTTTCCAAGAAAACGACAAAAAAATAATTATAATACAATAGCAATTATCTCTATTTAATAATAACTGATTTCCATCTGTCTATAGTAACCTCTAATATAATAATACAGTAAACACCCATATAACGTCAAGATAGGTACCGCGTTATAGAGGGGATATTATAGGAGATTAAGGTTTTTCAATTTTGTTTTTTGATTTAAAGGAAATCAATATATCGAACATTTTCATTTTCCTTTTTTTTGACATTTTTACGTGTTAACCCTTTGTGACCCAGTCTACCGTGGCGGAACCGATACTTCATTGTTTTTCTCCTAGTATCTCAGCAGTTTTATTTCGACACCACTTCGATTTTAGCGTTACCAGACATTTAGCACTCGTTGGAATTTTTTATTATTTCGTTAACCCTTTGTGTCGCAATAGAACCGCTAGAATGCTGGCAAAAACGTGGTGAAATGGTGGTTCCAGCTGGGTACCACTGGGCTACAAAGGGTTAACCAGAGCAAATGACGACTTGAAATCATAAGAGTGTACGTTATAAGGGGGGTTTACTGTATTTCAGACTCATTGTCGATTTGAATCAAATCATAATACAATTCAATACTTTAAATAATCTTTCGGTGTTAAGACAACGGATGGACGCCAACGTATCGCCCGAAAACCAACAGTTTGTGATTTCAAATAAGTATCGCAACCGCTCGATAGATGGACTAAATTTCAAGCTGGACAGATCGTATTCGCGTATATATCTCATATATATTTGACATTGGAATCACTTTTTTTATTTATTCTATTTACCTTAAAGATATGTCGTTGAGAATGGTCTCGAAGGGATTGCGTCCATTCTGCATAATATTTGTATATTTTACACGCGATTTACGATCTGTCATCGATGAGATCGTCACGTGTACATCAACACACCATAAACAAACACCTTATTTCGCGCAACTTTGACATTTTACGTTATACACTACTGATGGACGCGAATAAAATCTATCACTCCAATAAAAATTTGACGTTTCCTTAATTTTCCTTAATCACGCGGTTCATAATCACTCCATCATAACCACTGAGATATATACGCGAATACGATCTGTCCAACTTGACATTTAGTCCATCTATCGAGCGGTTACTTATTTTAAATCACAAACTGTTGGTTTTCGAGCGACACGTTGGCGTCCGTCCGTTGTCTTAGCACCAAACTTTCAAATAGATTTAATTTATTAAAAGACGCCTCGACCATAATAGAAAAATCCTGGAAAATTCCTCGGAAACACCATGGCCACCCTATCTGCGAACAGGACGGGTCACCAGCAGCAGCACACACGGCACAAACACGCTTGATAAATGGTCCTTTTGTGTCGTCGGTCCTTCACAGTCAATATTGGACGCGGACATACGTATACGTGTGCCTGAAAAAAAAAAATGGAAACGTACGTGCGCACCATTGCCCACCCTACGGGGTGGCGATCGGGCGTTTGCTAAAAGCGCACACATGGGACCTTTTTTGGGAATTTTAAAAAATTATTATTTCAGAGGAAGCGCGCGCTTTCAGAAAGCCATTTCGGGGAGGTCGGAGGTCGGCTTTCGTATTTGCGCGTGTTGTATAGGGTGGGTTGTCGGTTGTTCGGTGGATGTGTTTGTAGTTCGGATTGTGGTTTGAGTGTTTTTGGAATCGCGGAATAGGCTGTAGTGGATATTGTTTTGTGATGGTCTGAAAACAAAAGAAATTTTTTAGATGAAAAATGAATTTTTCCCGAAAGAAACGGCGGAGTCAATATGAGAAATTGCAATTTCGGGATCTCAATCTTGAAAATCTGAAATTGCCAATAATGGTTTCGAATAATGCGAAAAATTTAAGATGGAGATGTTCAGTTAAAATTTTAGTACTTGTTTTTTTCCAAAGAAGAAAAGTTTGAGGAACTTTGCCATAGAAAATTTTCAATATTCAGTTTTTCGAAAGTTGCCTTTTTATCATATACAAAAATATAATATGAATAGTATCAGAAAAATTTTTCTTTATAAAATACGTATATGTGCCCATAATTATGATAGTGGTCTGAAGTGATTAAAAAATATTTTTCTATTACACAATACAATGTTTTGTAATTAATTGATATTTTTTTCAAAATGTAAATAACATGTAACTTTTAAGAAAACACAAAATTTGAACTCTCAATTTTGATTCCCAACTAGGAAAATTGACTATTTTGCTCTACAATTGGTTGTATTGGTTAAAATTTTACAAATGATAACATTTTTAGGTTTGAAAAACTCTTCACTGTATTTCTATAAAAAAATCTATGTTTGCTTTGTAAATTTGAAGTAATAACCGAAAGTGAAAATTTTAAGAAAAATTAATAACTTAAGTTACATATTCATTTATTGACCGCACCATATAACACTTTCATAATAAATTCATCAAATATACAATTCTAAGAGTTTTATTATGAAGAAAATTAATATGATATTTTCATTAAAACAAACCAACAAATAAAACACATAGCTAATTGGGAAAATAATAAAGAAAAATTAGAAGACATAAGATTATAGACTTTTCGCAAATTATATCCGATTCCAAACGAAAGAAACGCAATAACAAATTTTACGACGCACAAAAAAAAACAAATAAATGGCACGACGAACTCATTATTCGATTCGGCAAGACGCGAGGTTCTATTGTAGTAAATCTTCCGGTTATTAAAACAAAGAAAAAAAATGACCCTGGATTTCGCCCAGAGGGGGGGGTGCTGGAAAAAGATAAGATAATGAGACTTGCCGAAAGATTTTCGTGTTCATTTGCATTTTTCCGAGAGAGAAATATTTACGTAATCGTTTAAGTATCAAGAGTGAATTTTCTCTTTTTCCCTCCCTCTTGTTATATGGACCCTCCCATCTGACGCGAGGGTACAAAAAAAATAAGAGAAGAAAAATGGGAATAATGAATCAATTTCGAGTCGGAGAATATATTATTTTTATATCGTAATTATATCCAGAGCGGGAAGTTGTATTTTAATTAATTTTTCTTTTTTATGTGTGGTGTTATTTTTGGACCTAATTTTTTTCATATTTGTGTTTGTGAATGATTGATTATAGTTTATTTTTTGTATATTGTAAAAATATTTTTCTATTTGAATCAAACGCATATTATATGTAGTCTATATGTTATTTTATAATAATGAATAAAAAGATATTTCAGATAGAAAATTCGAGTACCTAACTGTCAATGCTTAATTATCACGTGTTCAATTGTCATTGAGCTCAATTGTCATGTGTTTAAGTGTCGTATGTTTAACTGTCATATTTTCAAATGTCGTATGTGCAACTGTCTGTCAAAGTAGTATGTTCTATAATCATGTTTTCAAGTGTCATTTATTCATGTGTGGTCATCAAAATTTATAGATCCAATATAAGATTACATCTATCTACTAATCAAAACGATATTGCTTAACTTTAACAATTTTATTGATTCACAACCAACAAGTTAAAAGCTTAATTTAAAAAATCTAAAATCAACTATATTTTTCATCCAAATTACAAATTAAAAAAAAATAATTTTCATAAGATTTTTCGATAACATTTATATAATTTTAAAATAATAACATCCAGATTTTAAAAATCCCTAAAATTCACGAAAAATCACCATAAAACACACGGAACATAATTTATGCACAGTGGCAACCTCTCATCTAACTCGAAATTTCGCTCACATATTTTTATAGTCTGAAAGTGTGGGGTCGTCAACCTTTTTTAATAATTCACGGTTCCAAACTTTCGGCGCACCCTGTACGCGCGTACCTTAACCTTATTAAAAATAAATGGTGTGGGATTTGAGATGCGGGGGTGTGCCGAATTCGCCCCACGGCTAATTAGCTGGAAACACGCTGTTCCAAAATGTATCCACGGTATCGTATGTACAAAATGTATCCACAGCAGCGTGTGTGTGTGCTCCTGTGGATACGGCTGGTGTATGCTCGGATATGGCGGAAATTGCGACCACCGACGATGACAGAAATTCAGGCTGTTTTCGATTTTCACGATGAGATGGTTTTTGAGTTGATTGAAAAGGGTTGATCAATTGTTAAGGTTTTTTTTAAATTTGGTTTTTATGTTATTTTTCGATGAAAAAATTGAATTTTTAAAGTATTTAGTACAGTAGGACCTCTATTAACCGAATTGATAAAAAAGTAGTTAATTTTTTTTAATAACAGTTTACAAAAATTTTCTCATAGATGGCGCTAAAAAAATATAACAATTAATTACAGTAATTCTCCCTATAACATAAAGATAGGTTCGACGTTGTAGGCGGGAGTTTAGGAAATCAATAAATGAAATGTTTTCATTTTTCAGATTTTTTTTGGATATTTTACGAGTTGATTGTTTTTTTTTTTCAAATACATTTGAAAAAAATTTTTAAGTTAAGTCCGTTTGAAAAAAATGACATTAAAGGGGGGATTACTGTATTATCTTGAGAATCGATGAATGCATTACGATGGCGATTTTGTGATATTACATTTTCACAAATTTTGACAATATCAAATAAGCAAAAATAGTAAAAATAAATAGACTGTAAATATGTTTAAATAATTCTTAAAGTTGTGAACATAAATTGTGCAGACCAAAAATTTCTATAAATAATTTAATTTATATTTTTTTTATCTTGTTTCAATTGTCTCGATTTTTCGCCATCAGGACCATTTAAATCCTCGTTTAGTCCAGATAATTCACGTTTTACTCGACTTTTCAATAAACAACTACAATTATAAAAGTTCTCACATTTAGTATTTTGAATTTCGAATTGGAGAAATTCCTTTATAAAAAATCAAATAATCACAATTTGTATTTATCCCATCATACGCATACAAAATATTTTCTAAAATTAAAAACAAATTCTCATTACATCTCCACATTTACATTAAAACCGAAAAAAAATAATAATAAATTCAAATACAGCGAAAGTTACGCACGCGGAAATTTTTTAAAAATTTAAATTAAAACGAAACATAAATTCCGCACGCGGCCCGAAAACAGCGCCGAAAGTCTTTCGTTTCCCTTAAAACGCATAATATGAAATATTTTCGAAAAAAAAGGTTTTTCCGCTCACGAAAAAAAAAACCAGCTAAATTAATATAACCATTACCGGCGGCGGCGATCGCGTTAATTTACTTGGCGCCTAATCGTTAAATGCCTCCTCCCTTTGAAAAATTGAAAATAAACCGCGAAAATTCTCAGCTCAGAATGAGCGAAAACACCGTAAACGGCGCTAAATTTCAAAAATGAACCGAACTGCTTATTAAAAATTTGGCAAATTAGATTTTTTATGGGAAATCGACTCGCGATCTATTCTAGTGGTGTATAGATGGAGCTAATATTCCGCCATTCGCGAAAATCTCATAATTTCGATAAATGGAAAGAAAGAAATAATTAAAAAGATTTATCAATGATTAATTTCGATTTTATGATAAGTTCTAGGTTTACTTGTTTTAATCCATGGTGGGGGTTTTCGCATGGGGGAGTTAATGTTGGGAATTATTTGTATGGGGGGTTAATGTCCGAGGAGTACTTCTCCAGGGGGTATGTGTCCGAATACCGTAAAAAAAAGGAATAAATTAGATTTGGAAAAATTAATTGATTTTTGTAATTAATATAGATAGGTTATTGATGAATCTTCTCAAATAAATAAATAAAAGTTATTCTTATTATTATTATTATCATATTATATAATTTTATAGCTTTTAAAAATTATATCCCCTATATATAATCACGGATATGTTTGTCTGTCTCTCTGTTCGAATGAAGCTCGCGACTTTAGATATTCTAATATTATAATATGGTCTTTATGTGTATACAGTTAACGTCTATAATATGATGCATATTACCTACTAACTAAGTGAGTTGTAATGTATTCCAATTTAGCCTGTATTTCCATTAAAATAACGGCTATATTCGCTACACTATTTACATCATTTTCGTTTGTTCTATATAAAAGTTCGAAAATTGACAATAACAAATGAACTATTTTGATTTTATCAATTAAATTTTAAATATTCAAATCGGGTACAAATTTCGGGTTCACACAATCGGGTTTTCACATTTTATCGTTTCCCGTTTCTTAACAAATCCACAGCCGATGTTATTAACATCGGGTCTATTTATTATATTATAATATTCAGTTATTGAATCACCCTAATCAAAAGATAAACTCTATTGATACAAGGATGTTAATAATAATTAATTGTTTACGAAAATTTCATAGAAGCTTTTCTTTTCTTTTCTATAATAGCTTTCTTATTTTTTACAAGCTAAATAAAAGAAACTTGCAAAAAATTTATTAAAAGATACAAATTAGATCTGAAACAAAATAATTCATACAATCGATACATAGATGGCAACAATAAACAATCATCTGCGAAAATCGCATATCGCACACAATTCACCATACAAAAGCGCCTTCGCATCGAGTCCCGCGAAATTTATACAAAGTTAACCCATCAGTGTCCGTTTTCGTAATTCCAGTTTCAAAGGCGACAGATTGCCGTCGCCGCGCAATTACAAGCCATTTGAATAAATGCATATTGCAGTGCATCAAAGGGGATGCATTTCGAGCGAATTAATTAAACATCTGTCGCGTTCGCGGACAGTGGCCATCTTTACATATTCAAATCCGCAAAACTACCGAAGATTCCGCAAAACGAACTATCATACACAAAACGTCGCAAAACGAAAATCCACCAGGGAAACGACACCCGATTTCGGCGAAATCCCGCCGATTTGGAAAATTCAATTTGTCGCGCAGAGAAAACATGGCGGCCGGAATAATGGCGGCGCGTTGATTTATCCGACACGAGTGGCTTCCGGATTGTTTGCTGGCTTTTCGATTATTCGCATTTCCTCCGCTAAACCGGGATAATGTCGGCGAAAAACAACAAATTCGGCGCAGGTGAAAAGCGTTATTTATATTTATATGCGGCGACCCTCCTTTTGTTTCGTTTTAATTGTTGTGTGTGTTCGATTTAGGGTCACAGTTAATTTTTATGCGGGATTTTCGCGTTCGGAAATTGTTCAGATGTTGATTTTTCAGCGGGATTGTGATGAAAAGATCGAAGCAACAAAGTTGAGCGATATACAATCAATAGATGGATACCGTTGTATATTGTTAAATTATAGTTCTAGTATTTCATATATTAAAAATTTGTATTAAAAAACGTTTCAATTTGTGTATAGTTAGTTTAGAATTTAAATAAATATAGTTAAGTAATATTTTATACGGTCAGAATATGGATATAATTGCCTTTGAGATCAATAATATTCAAATTTTATGATTAATATTTTTCGTTTATCGGATGAGAAAAATGTCCGATTTTGAATGACGGGAATTAATCTGCAATGGACAGTATCCGTATATCAAGTTTATTTTGAAAGTGATACAAGTACCTTTTATTTTATATATTTCAAAATGAATTTGTTTATCAATCGATCGATATTGATAAACATTTTAATTTCTTTACTTGCAATAAACGAGGTGCTCGGAAGTAAATAGTGCTAAGCAACATTTGTCACTTTTTGAGATATTAAGAAAAACAGTTTACATGCATTTAGATGCAAATAAAACTAGAAGTAACCCGACATAGAACTGTCATCTTTTGAGAGAATATGGAATTATTTATTAATTTCTGTAGCAAATAAAAGAAACTCGATTTTATAATTTTGGCGCTTAGCACTATTTACTGCCGAGCCCTCCAAACTACAATTCAACACTGGCAAAAAAATATATACATTTTAAAAAAATCAGATCAAATTACAACAATAAATAACAGCATTTTTAAATTCGAGCTCACATCACGTACAAACACTAAAAGATCAATCACAAAACATCAACTTCAAAAATACTAAACCGTTCGAAACTCCCTCCCCGAAACATTTCGGTTTTCCAATAACGCCGAACTCTTCATCCACTTTTCAGCTGAAAACTCAATATGCCCGCGTTCTTGACGTGCCGTTTCGCTGATTAGTATATTACAAGCCCTTATCAGTTCTCCGTCCAGTTGTTTGAGTCACACCGGGCGGGAGAATGACAAGGGGTCGGTAATAATACAAAGCTGGAGTCTTCTTTCGATTTTCGACATTCTCTTCTATCGGCGGCCATGATGCGTCGAATGGAGTCATGAACTGTAATAATACAAAACTGGAGTCTTCTTTCGATTTTCGACGTTCTCTTCCATCGGCGGCCTGATGATGTATCGAATGGAGTCATGAACTGTAATAATACAAAACTGGAGTCTTCTTTCGATTTTCGACGTTCTCTTCAATCGGCGGCCTGATGATGCGTCGAATGGAGTCATGAACTGTGGGGGGAGAAGCGAAAAGTCAACAACGGTTAGGTCATCCTGTTTATACAGAGGGCAGATGTTCGTACATGGCTAGATAAATTTTTCGGTAAAGGTTAAATGTATAAAAGTGATTTGTTGGCACAACCATGCGTGTGCGTTTATGAAGTTTATAGAGTTGAGTAATGAATGGTGTCATTGGCTTTTTTGATTAGTTTAGTGATGATGATAAAAATCGAATAGTCTTTTTCTATATGGGGGATACGTTCCGAAGATAATAGTGTAAAAAAATGTATGGTATCGTCAGTAGATTGATAATGATAAAAATTATATATACTCAAGTCTCTTTTTAGTATGTATCTATGGTGAACGTATAAAAATTGAAAAAAGTTAAAACAATATTTGGATGAAACTTCTAAATCCAAATATGCTTCGTGAAGAATATGATGAAATTTTGCCATGTGAAATCATCAGAAACATAGTAAATTTTAATTTAATGACTATAGTTGTATACTGGCCTGATCCAGATTTAATCATTATGGCATTTTTTTTTTATATCGTGTCAAAATGAAAAAACTATGAAAAATATTTTTTTCTTTTTCTAGAACCGCGTTTTTTCAAAACCGTGTAAAAAGAATTTTGTGTGCAGTTTTATAAGTTGAGTTTTCATAATTTTTGGAAGTTAAGTGACAAAAATTCTATCGATTTGTGAATATTTATATTTGAAAAAGTAAGCGAGTGCCTAATTTAAGTACTAATGATAATAAAACATGAATATTAATATTGAAAGATTTCCACCAATGATTAAAACTAATCGACAAGTTATACAACTTTGAGATATATAAATTCGTTAACTTTTCTTAATCATTATATGAATCAAAATACCTAAACATCCAACGACATTATACAAAGACAATTCAATATATAAACTTTACCATCACATAAATTACATTATATAAAAACTGTCATGTACATAAATATAACATCACACAACGATGATTAACTTAATCAAAACACATTATAACACACCCGGCAAACCGATGAATCACTCCAAACCAAAAATGCACACGAAGGGGGGCTTCGAATATGCGGGCCCACCCGAAACCCCCCGCACAAATTCAAATCAAACTATTGACCCATTTCGTCGGGATCATTGAATCCGCCCCGCACTCCGTTAATCGTTTTAATCAGACGCATTCCGCGAAATGTAAATTGCGACTTACACCTATGCGGCCGTATACGGCCGCCGGCTCAGCGCTCCTCAAACGTCGCCGATTCAATATCGAGATTTCGGCCGATAAATCTCGATTTAATTTCGCATGAGTAACGTTTATGGCGCGCAATAAAATAATGCTCGGCGATAATCAATTGTTCGCGTGTGCTTATCCTCAAAGTGTGGGGCGCGTTTGTGATTGTTTTTTTTTTTTGTTGTTTTTTAGTGAGGCTTTGCAGGACGTGACCGTTGCGCGTATAGAGGGCATTACGGCGGGCGAATCGAGTGTCTTTTGTAAACATGGGTCCGATGTGGGTTTTTCGTGTTTTTCAATTGCGTATTTGGTTTTTGATTGTTTTTTTGTTGTGTTGCGCGTTGAATTTTTTTTAACTATTGGGTAAATATGTGAGTTTTCGGGTCAACACAATCGAAACGCAATTTCGTTACATTCAAATAAAAACGCGTATAGTGGGGCGAATATAAAAACGGTCGTATGAAAAAATTTAATTTTCGGAATGCTGAATTTCAAAAGTACGAACAATCTTTGTGTAACTTGGCAAAAAAATCAGTATATACAAGTTATTTTATAAAGCGAAATTTCGCTACAAACTTTTAACCACAGTTTCGATGTAAAACGATATTGTATAGAAGGATATTTTCATTATTTCTTACTTTTTTTTAACACTATATGAATTCATAAATTATTTGATAATATTCTACATTGGATAGTTCTTGGGGTTGTCATTATTTTTGAAATTAAGAGGAAACGAGTCCCCATACTTCCGCAAACTACGGCCATATTCTAAACCAATTTCCTTCGAAACGATCCCACAAACGCAAAATAACCATGCATCAGTCACTTAAAACTTCAAAACACATTTAAATTATTTCACTCCCATTAATAGGAAAAGCGTCTGAAAACTAGGCCAATTACACAATTACACAAATGCACCCACCATAGAGGGCACTTGGCCATAAAAGATAATACGGCGTCTAGATTTCGACCGAAATCGGCACACCCCGCGCCCCTCCCCCCCGCGCGGCCATTACATAATAACGAGCCTGGGGAGCCCTAGGCGGGCCAAGTTTGGGAAACTGCGCCAGCTCGCCAAACACCCAGGCCCGGTGATGTATCCACATAATAATATGGGGATACGTAGACGTTTATAACTCGCGCGAAAGGCCCCGGCCAAGTGCCGGCCCAAACTAGGGACGGGGCTGAGCGTGTTAATGTAAATATCGTAAATTGCTTAATGGGAGGCGCGAGTGCGGAGCCAGCGTCAACAAAAGTTAAAACGGGCAAACACGGCGGGGCCGTAATAAAATTAAGGCGGCCGAATATCTGCGATAAAAATTCATTAATTCGTGATTTATGGGGTGGGGGGGAAGGTGCGCTTTGTAACAAGGAGGGTTCGTAGATTTCGCGTTCGGCGATTGGTGTTGGAAATGGAATATTGGTGGTTTGAATGTGGTAGGAGTGTATGATCGTGTTGAGAGATGGATATGTGAAGTAATGGGAACGGTATCCAAAAAAAAAAAAATGGATACCGTGGATAAGAATCGCTGAAAATATATGAGAGTATGAGAGAATGTCATTTTAATATCAATAGATGAATATGTAAAGTATTGGAACGGTATCCAATAAAATAGAAAAAATCGAGTAGACATAAAATGGATACATTGGATGAGAATCGCTCAAAATATAGAAGAGTGTGAGATAATGTCATTCAGATATCGATGAATATGTAAAGTATTGAAATGGTATCCAATAAAATAGAAAAAATCGATTAGACATATAAAATGGATACACTGGATAAGAATCGCTCAAAATATAGAAGAATATCATTCAGATATTAATAGATAAGTATGTTAAGTATTGGAATGGTATCCACTAAAATATAAAAAAAAAATAGAAGAGACGCACAAAATGGATATACTGGATAAGAATCGCGCAAAAATAAGAGGAATATCAGAGAGAATGTTAATTTTTATATCAATAGTATGTATGTAGTATGTAAAGTATTGGAATGGTATCCGAAAAAATTGTAAGAAAAAATAGAAAAAATCGGGTAGATGTACAAAATAAGACACTGGATAAAAATACTGCTAAAAAAAAATATAAGAACAACAGAAAGAACATCATCCTGATATCAATAACGCTAAACAAGAAACCAAAATATATTTTCAGCTCGTATTGAACATCATAGTATACGTAGGTATATAGAATGTATTTAATCAAGACCACAGTATTATTTCGTGTTAATCGATTCCCACTGTACTGAAAACTATCCTTTGTCATATGAAAATATATAGTGGATGTAAACCAAAAACATCGCTAGTTACTATAAAAACCATTGTCATTGAAACAAAATTGAAAAACACACAACATCAAACGAACATTAGAAACTAAAATAAAACAGAACACAACATCAAATCGAATACCCCAAACTAGCAAACGCCCGAAACAAAACCAGCGAATCCATATCGCAAAAGAGCACCCCCCCCCGACTCAACACACACCCGCACGGGGAGGGGCGTTCGCGTCGCGAAAGTTTGAGAACGAGCGGCGCTAAGTCGACGAGACTTAATTAAACTGGCCGGGTACTAATTACGGCACTAGCGAGAGAGTACACCCGGGTACCAATTGACGGGGTGGCGAAACGCGGGCGCGAACTGTGTCACGCATATGAACGTTCGACGCTCGGCGTCGGATTAATCTCGCGCGCGCCGAACCGGAGTTCGGAGCGCGTGGGAATTTTTATTTCGTGCGCTTTTTCGGCGGCGCGAGTCGGCCATGAGATGGACGGGTATGTCGATCCGTCGGATTGTTCGTCGGGCCGTTTTATTCGGATCATACGCGGGTGATGTTGGCGGTTTTTATAGTGGCGTTTTTTGTATGAGATTGGAGCGGATATTGGTTTTTTTTTATTGGAGTGATGTTTTGTGCGATTTTTGGGTGGTGCGTTTTTCGTGAAAAACGCAAAAAAAATTGTGAAATTCATACGAGGTTTGATATTCGATTGATTTTTTTTATCCAATTAGCGACTCTTTGGATTTCATCTTTTGAAATGAGCTTTTTACGATTTACAAAGTTGAGTCTTGCGTTTGGGGTACTCAGTATCCTTTTTAACCATATTGCAACATTCTGGTATCAGTAATACAGTAATTTCCCAGTAGATATATCGTAAGACACGTCAACTACCATATTTTATAACAAATAAAAACATTGAAAATTTAATTTTTCAATTATATCAACAAAAGGTAACAATACACCAATATATAACTTTAAATTTTACAAAAACTGCAAGATTTTTTGCGTTTTCAACAGAAAACATGATTACACAAACATTGAATAACATATACGAGTATAGTAAACCCCTATAACGTCCTCTCTTATAACGTTTACGGCGCCCCCCCCCCCCCGGTAAGGGTGTTTTGTTTTTGGAGTATTTTTGGTGATAATAGTAGGGGGTAGG
>JAOXNN020000074.1:4187681-4204154 GCA_028571205.2 Hydropsyche betteni | reverse complement strand
CCCCCCCCCCCTATAACGTAGTTTTTTTTTTTCAAATATATTTGAAAAAAAAAACAAGTAACGTAAAAATATCCAAGAAAATTTTTCATTTATTGATTTCCCTAAATTCCCCCCTATAACTTTGAACCTATCTCGACGTTATATAGGGGTTTAATGTAAATGAAAGAGATGCGAAATGCACAAATTTATGATCCCAATTTTCAACAACTACCAAGTCCGTTGACGTTTTCCAAACAAATTCTACCACCATTAATCTATTGTACAACCATAAACAATCTCCTTTCCAAAAGCGATTTCAATACAACAAAAACCCATAAACAAACAAAAACCAATCGAAAACCCCCTCAGATTGATTGATCATCGCATCGACACGATCCACAAAAAACCGCAGATGCTCCACACTCGAATCGGCCGACAATTAGGAAGAGTCCTTCCCTTATCCCTCAAAAGCACACACACCCACAATATAAAATACATAAAATATCGACCGGGGCAAGTGACGCGGGATACTGCCCCCGCGCGAAGGGAGATCCCTAATGAAAATTGCACGTGAAACGTGGAAGTTTGCGGCAAAACAGATCAATCATTGTGTCAGACGAGGTGTTTGCCCGAAATTGGGATTTGTATTGACCCGGCTCGGATTGGAGAGCGGTCTCTCTCTCTGGCCGGGAGACGTATGGTGTTGCGGGTCGGTTGTGCTGTTGATGGGTGTGCGACACTCGCAGTTCGAGTACCCGGGTTTTTGAGATATGGTTTTTTAATTTTGTTGAAATTTGATATATCGTATTGATTTGTTTTTGTGCTGTTGTTAAATGTGCGATGTGTGCAGTTCGAGTGCCCGGGTTTTTGAGATATGGTTTTTGTAATGTTATTGAAATTTGATATATTGCATTGATTTGTTTTTAAGCTGTTGATGGGTGTGCAATATGTGTGCAGTTTGAGTGCCCAAGTATTTGAGATTTTGTGGTTTTTTTGATGTGATTGAAATGTAATATATTGGTTTTATACTCATGATAAATCCGCGATGCTCGCTGTCCGAGTGCCCGGGTTTTTAATGTTATTGAAATTGTATGTATTGTATTGATCTGGTATTATATTGTTGATGGGTGTACGATATGTGCTGTTCAGAGTGCCCGGAATTTTGAGATATTTTGGTTTTTTAAAATGGTCATGGTTCTAGTGCCTGAGTTTTTAAAATATCTGAAGTTTTTTTATTTAGCTTATATATTGTAATGATTTGTTTTTAGGTTGTTGATGAGTGTTCAATAATTGCGATTATTCAAATGCCCGGGTTTTTGAGATGTTTGTGGTTTTTAATGTTAATGATGTTTTTATGCTATTGTTGGGTTTGCAGATCGAGTGCCCGAATTTGAGTTTTTTTTTATTTAATTGAAATATTAGGTATTATATTGATTTTTTATATAACGGGGTACTGTAATAAGGATGCTGAAATAATTATAATATAGTATTTTTTAAATATATCAGGATACCCTTATAACGTACCCTGAGAACAAGGTTTAGATATAAAGTATTGAAAAAATTGCAATTGCTTTTCTATAATGAGGTATTAAGGGAATATAGAATTTTAATAATATAGTGCATAAATTATGATACTTTTATAATGTAGTACCATGTAAATATAATTTAAATGTAAAAGGTTGCAATAGCTATCCTGTAACATGAATATCCCAGATAGATGTTTACTCATTTTATGTTTGGAATGCAGTTTCGATATGAATTCAAGTTGCAATAGAAATATTGTATATTTTAAATCGTTGTTTTGTAAAGATATATTTTATTGAAAAAGTGCAATATTGCGATATTGGAATCTTCATAGTCAAAAATAACTGTACCGTATGAATGGAAATTTAATATGTATCGTAATCAATACACGCATTTAACTACGTATTATACTTTTGGGATGCTTAGAATTATATATCAAAAGATATTTCAATATTGAACTCTTCGAAGGTTAATTTTCTTTAAAATATCACACGAAATAAAAATAAAAAAAACTACCTTTCAATAAAATATCGAGCATCATATTTTTAGCAATAACAGAAACATCCCCCAAAGTAAAACCATTAAAAAAACTTTTCCCACCTAAAGCGACACACGAAACGACACAAAGAGAAAGGTCAAACAACTAAACCACCCGACAAGATAAAGAAACAAAGACAAACAAGGGTTAATCGACTGAGACTGAACAAATCTGAAAGGAGAGGGCAAGAAACACACCCATAAGGCATTAAACAAAAGAGACTTCAAATCGAAACGGAACCACTCGACAAGTCCGCGAAAGCCTCACCCGATCGAATTAATCAATCGAGGCCTCTTTTCATTTTTGCACCCCTTCCGCCACTTTCCTTGAGTTTTTTTTTAGGGGGGTGGTCAGTCGGAAGGGTGGGCAAAAGGCGTTTAGTTTGATTGAAATTTTGGAAAACGCATGGTCATCCGTGGAATTGCTTGGGGCGAGTTACATCTGCGTTGCAAATTCGAAACCGACGGTTCGGCTGACCTGATTTGCAATATTGGATAAAGGGGGGTCGATATGGCGAACGTGCAATTGTTTTTTTTTTTTTTTTTTTGGGAAAATAATCGGTGTTTGTATAAGAAATTAATTGAGTTTTTTTTTTAACGGGATTATAAGAGTTTCGAAAGAAATAATTGTGTTTTTAATTAGTGAGAAGTTTCTATGGGATTCTATTTTTTTTTTATTTCTATTAAATTTTCTTACGACTTGCTAACTAAAATTGAAGACGATAACCCTTGAGTAGAAATGAATAATTCATCTAATCTCATTAACAGAGACCATGAATTTTCCATAACAGTTAGAAATTCTCGCCTTGACTTGAATTTAATTAAATTTAATTTCACACAAAATCGAATCAAGACATTACATATAATAAAATCTCATTAAAAAATCACAGCCATTTTATAAAATGAAAAAATGTACGTTACCTTTATATAAATAATACTTTTTCTATAAATTTCATATTAAGACAATGAATTAAATGGTCAGTATTTTAATCTTGTTTTGGTCAGAATTTTAATCAAAAACGATCAGAGTAAAATAATAAATGGTCAGAATTTAATAACGAAACGGTCAGAATAGGTTAGGTTAGGTAAGAGTTATTAATATTATTCTGACCATTTAATATAAATTCTGACCATTCAATATTTATTCTGATGTTTTTGATTAATATTCTGATCAATGTCAAATAAATTCTGATGAATGGGATAAAAATTCTGACCAGAATCGTATTTAAATTCTGACCATTTAAAAATTAGTCATTTAATCAATAGAATGTTTCAATTATTTTTTTTAATTAATACTAACATTTTCATACAAAATTTTATTTAAAAAAATAATTATATAAAAAAAAACATTAGACACCAAGATCTCACCTCCAACCAACGTAACATGACCTTTAACCTGACTAACAAAAACTCCCGAATCGGAGTAAATGAAATCGCGAGCCTACCACCCCCAACCCACCACCCTTGAGCACAACCACCCTCAAAAGGGACGAGGTAACCCCCCATAGACCAAGACGCAGATCCGCGACAACCCGAGGCGAACCCCCCCGGGGCGGCGAGTGGGCGGCAAGTGGGCGGCGAGTGGGTGGCAAGTCCCACCCGCTTGTTAGTTTCTCGCTGCCACTTAATTAAACGCATTAATCAAACGCAGCGGCGTTAGTGTCGTCCGGGGCGACTGCTCTTGCCGTCTGCCATGAACCCTGGCAGCCCGCCCCTGCGTGGGCCCTCAGCCCTTATATTAATATAATATGTGTCGCGCCTCGTATAGGCGCTGTCACGCCAGATTCGCCCCGCGAGACAAGAACGCGAGGAATATGGGATTTTTTTCCGAGTGGGGGGTTAATGAAGGGATGGGTCGTGGGAATATATGGGATTTGGGTGGAATAGTTTGGTTTTTCTGAGAAATTCGCATGTTGTTGTTTGTTAGAGACATCTATGTGTCGGTAGAAAAGTTGAAATCCGTATTGTAATAATTATTAGGCTAGTATTTAAATGGTTAGAATTTAAATGCGATTTCGGTCAGAATTTATTTGACATTGGTCAGAATTTAAATCATGTTTTGGTCGGAATATTTTGGTCAGAATTTTAATCAAAAAGGTCAGAATAAACATTGAATGGTAAGAATTTAAACTGGGTTTGTCAGAATTTATATCAAATGGTCAGAATAATACCAAGAACTCTAACCTAATCTAACCTAACCTATTCTGACCGTTTCGTTATTAAATTCTGACCATTTATAATTAAATTCTGGCCGTTTTTGATTGAAATTCTGACCAAAATATTCTGATCAAAACATAATTAAGATTCTGACCATTTAATTTTTTGCCTAATTATTATAGGGTGCGAAGTAACTGTGCATTAATAGATTGAGTCAAATCATAAAGTGTTAACAACCATGCTCGCAACCATATTCGACTGCACATTATGGTCGCGGCCACACGATCGAGTTCGAACATGGTTGCGAACGCAACAAATCAATTAGTTGCGCGTAACCATGTCCAAACATCTGTCAACACTTTTAAACTTTTAGCAATGGGACATAACTTGAATTAACTTTCTAAAATAAAAAATCATAGAAAAACTTCCAATGGTACAACATAAGATAATTTCATTTCGCAGCAGACATTTTAAAAAACGATCTCTAAACCAGAAAACGATTCTCTTACTACGACAGCATTATTATTTTAAAATCTCACATATACACTTTATTCCATTTGTACGGCAGTCAAGCGTTTCGCGAATCGTCTTCAGATATGAAACACATTTCGCGAGAGCCTCCTTTTATCCGTCTGTATCAAAAATTTACAGATTCACATTTGCGTTCTGTTTCAATTATTCAACGTCGTGCAATCCGTCATACCTTCGTTTATTATTCAAAATGGCGCGCCGTTGCGGAACGATCGTTTTAGAGAACATTTTGAGAAACGATACGTTTTATTGGGACGATAAAAACGATGAGTTTAGTCATTTGAAATAATTTGTATATGAAACGGTTCGCGACTTTACTATTAATATTTTATGCGATCGATAGATGTCTCTTGAAATAAAAACGTTTCCGTTTTTATAAGAATAAATTGGATGTATAAAAAAATTATAATTTGTAGATAAGTAACTGAAATGTGATTAAAATTTCGTCGAGGGTAAATACACTTTTTTTTAATTAAAATTTACAAGTCACGAGAAACATTGAAGATGATAGACTTATCTCGAAGGCTCAGAGAGGACAAGTCAGATTATTTCATCCAACAGTTGACGTAAGACGAAATAAGTCAGGGACTCTCAGACGTTATTATAAATTAATTTAAAAATCAGATACAAAAACCGTATTTATTAAGACAAGGATTTCATATAAATCATCAAAAACAAGCAAAAAATAAATCTTAAAAAATTCAACCAAACTTTTCATTATATAATATCTACAGATCGCACCATTAATCGCTCAACTTACACATAAAATATTTATATACGATATCGGATCCGTGTTTGGCTCGCGGGCCACTACTTTGCGACTACTCTTGTCAACTCAAACTGTCAACACTCAATCGGCGGAGCGAGTTATTGTCACTTGTCACCCCCCGATGATACACTTCTCACTCAGATAACGACCGTGCCCGGGGGTGATTCATTATGTTCAGCGCAAAACGACAAAGTTTGAGAGCCGCTGCGATAACGGAGGAAATTGATACGGGCCCCCGAAGAGAATGGCGAAGTTTGGGAAGCGACGGCACTCTCTTCTCTCTGCAAATGCGGTGTTCCGAAAGAAATGTGGTCGTGAAAAATGAAATTTGTAATCAACTTTGATCTGTGAGATCTAAATATTCGGATCGTCTATTTCTGTCAGTTGTGGATTTTGATGAATGTTTGAAAATTTTGATGTTTCGCGTTTTTTTTTTTTAATAAATTATCCGATTTTTTTTAATGGTAATTGATGTTTTAGTCAATATATATTCATCGTTATTGATTTGACCATTTCATTGTTTCAAACTGGTTATTTTAGATATCTACATTTCAGATAGTTGAATACTTATGTATAAAATAACACCTAATTAATCTATATCTTACTGTTATACTAGTGAGTATAGCCACATTTCATTCTTAAATAAGTTTAACTTCATGTTCAAATGTTTCGCTAGTTATTGAGTTTTGTGTTCATTGAAGTAGAAGTAACACAATCAATTTGAAGATATGCTCGCGTTTTTCAGTCTGAAGCCGTTCGACAATAGATAGTTTAAAATACTCGAGATGTCTTTCCATAACAATTCATATGCTCTATTTTCAATATGAATTATATGCACACTAATTTGCAAACATTTAACTGGCTGTTAAGATTAGAAAATATAGCTTGAAGCCGTTCGACAATAGCTGGTTTTTAATATTAGAGATTTGTTTTTACATAGAACGATTCATATGTTCTATATCCAATATGAACTATGTGCATACTAATTTACAGCCATTTAACTGGCTGTTAAACTAGAAAATATTCTATTTAATTGAAATACATTTTTTTAAATTTATTTTGATATAGTATATAGGCCCGATGTTAATAACATCGGCTGTGAATTGATAACCATATTATTACGTAATAAAATAAAAATTAAAGATATCTATGCAAACGAACGATTATATTATTTAATTATTTATTAAAGAAATCTATTATATGTAATTCGAAATATATTCAACTATGTTATACAGACATCATGAAAAGTAATAATCATACTATTACGTAATTATCGCGCTTTTTTAAATTAATTATTTAATTATTTATCAGAGTCATCTTTCGTTTCTGGATGTCGCATCGGTGAGAACATGTGCATGTGTGTTAGTGAACCTTTGACAGTTCTCCAAACGTCAAAACCGTATTATTGACATGCGTTATTTTTGATATTTTTTCTTAATCAAAATGTTTCCGACATTTTTTAACTATCGTTAGTAATTTCACATGTGACCATCGATTGTACGAAACGTCAAACGTGAGGACGCAATTTCACACACTAACGGCATTTTTAACGCTGCTCAAACCCAAAACGTTACATAAACGCGCATCCACGGATTTAAATATGAGCGTTAAATCCTACGTCATAAAATTGCATACTAGCAATTTTTGACGCTAGAAACGGCCTATAACATAGGCGATTCCAAAACAATAAAAATAAACTATTACACCACAAAAAAATCATAGTACATCCTAAAAATATTAATAAATAAAAAAACGAGCAGAAAAATTCGCCCGAAAAAATCCACTAACGAAAACGACGCCATACAAAGCCCAATCCGGGCCACGCACAAAACACCACAAAAACGCGTCGATCAATCCGAAATTGATACACACCACGACCATGGCGATCCCGAAGATCGTGACTTACCACCATAAAAAGGGCGCACATACACATCGCGCAGTGGGATCCGAGAGTAATGGACGGACGCGTAAATACGTTCGCGGCGGGCGAGAGGAAAATAGAGATCTCCGAGTAAATATATATATATACATATATATACATATATACACAAAAGGCGGGTGTATAATATATTTGGGGAGAAAGGAGAAAAATTGGACCGTCGCCTGGCAAATTGGTATTCGCTCTCTAGCAAAAGCGATATCCCGGCTAAGTGTGAGGGCGCGTAGGAAAAAATAAACATACAGGGCGGTCGGGAATTTTCGGCTTTGGAATTGTGGACGTTTGCGTTTTGGAATGAATCATGCGAATGAGTGTTATCGTCGGAGATTGTGCATAGGTCAAATGGCGGCGTGTGAACGAATATGTTTTTAGATAAATAAATTGTCTGTGTGTAAACTTTTTGAATGGTTTCCGTTTGTTATTGGAGTTGCGTGAACGTTTTACGGTCGATAGATGGATGTCATCTAATTATAAGACCGTTTGTTGGAATCGAACATCATTAAATATTGATACGAAAAAATGTTTTAATTTCTAATCGTAATCAAATTCGATCGACAATATACTTTAGAGAATAACAATTCCTTGAAAATTGATTTAAAAAAACCTAAATTTTCAATAAAATAAGTCTTTTTTTATAATAGACGTTGTTGATAATACTAATTTGAATCAACGGATAATATTTACAAATCATCCATTTAAATGCAATAATGTTACAATGATTATAAACTCCCAGTGGAAGTATATTTTATACGCAAATAAATATACACAAATTTTATTTGCGAACATACGAATACAAATTCACTGATAATGAATAACGATTGTGTAAAGCCTATCAGCAAATAAAATTCACTAGCCGAGTCGATACCTATATATAATATATATAAAATTGGATGTTTGTATATTTGTTAGACGTCGCTTCACTCCAACATCGTTCAACCGATCACTATGAAATTTTTTTACGTATATGTATTTTTTTGTTGAGAAGATTTTTGTATCATTAAAACAATAAAAAAATGAGAAAAAATTCAGTATAAAGAGTCGAAGATCTGTCGTTTGTTGAATTTAGTTTCCTTGGTTACGCAATTCATTGAATCATATTAAGCTGTTATATTACTGGCAGGACAACGTCTGCCGGATTCAGCTAGTCTATATTGTATATAAAAATGTATGTTTTTATATTTGTTTGCCTTTTTGTTGCCGTTTCACTACAACACCGTTCGACCGATCGCCATGAAAATTGGCATGTATATGTATTTTTTAGTCGAGAATTTTGTGTTATCATCAAAATAGGGCGACTATATTTCCCAAAACGGGACGATTCGCAAAAAAAGTTCCCCTAATAATAATACACAATACGCGGCCTGCTTTATGCTGTTGTTTTAATGAATTTAAAAATAATTTGATTTAAAAGTCCCGAGCAACGCCGGGTACTACCGCTAGTACAATACAAAGCACACTATCGCTGACAATATAGATCCACTGCAAATCCAAAACCCATCATCACACACATCCGAAACACCCAGTGTTTACGCGCAGGAGCGATTTTTATTCAATAACGAAAGCACAAAGGGCGACGTTCGATCTTCAGCTCGGCGGTAATATTTTTCCCGAATTTCCCGAATTAATCATTCGGTCGCCAAAGGGCCAGCGTTGTCCCTACCCACAAGTGCACCACACGAGTGTTGAGCCTCGAGTGTGTTTAGTCTACAATTCGTTAAACGAACGCGAACCGCTCTTACGTTAGACGAGGCGACGATGGCTATTGTCAAAGTGTGGTGCGCGATTGTGTGGATGGGTGCCGATTGGGTTTTGGAGGTGTCTAGACTCGAATTTGGATGTTTGTGTTTAGGAATTATATCGGAATTGGATTGGGTATTGTTTGTTCGTCGTGTGATGTTTGTTGGAGATTAAGATTTTGATTCAATATTGAAAATATAATTGACAAATCATCAGTTCAATTATCGATTAATGAACATATATAAATATGGTTTAAATTTGTATGATTTTTTTTTATAAATAAAACTTGATTAATTTTTCGTTATGATTCATACACAGCTGTATGCATTGAGAAGGAATTTCATCATCTTATTCTATTTGGGTCAAGGAAATCGAAGAATAATTTGGGAAACATGAATTTTCAATTAAAATTTTTGAATCTTGAAAAATATTTGATTTATATTATGTCCATCGTGAATTCAAATAACAACGGATCTGAAATTACGATAAACTGTACAATATAAAATGAAAGATTATTTCTCAATGATTTCGTTTTGTATTAAATAATAATTTATACTAACAATAAGATGATTATATATGTAGAAAACTAACGATTTGGAAAAATTACAGCTTGTTCATTATCAATTATTTTTATATAGAAAAATTTTTGAAATTAAAATAGATGTGTATGATGTTAAATAATTAATAAAATTTCTTCCGTTTATTTCTATTCCAATGAAAAAACGTATAATAGATCAATCGAAAATATTCAATCTGTACACGAAAACTCTAAATAATCAAAAAAAAATCGATCCTCCCATAAAAATATCAATTAATCAAAATAAATGTGCGCGGATCCTCAACAGCGCGGATAATCCCAACACGCCCCAAGGACGCGAAATTACTCCCCCATAATGAGGCGAGACTACAAAACGGGCCGCCATAAAATAAATCATGGATTAATAGAGAGGGACGGCTCAAAAATGCACGACAACGTCTACAAGGGAACGGGGGCCATCTTGTAGCCGCCATTAGAGGCAACCAGACAAGATCCCGCGGGCGACGTTACCCGCCCGCCATACTTCCGACGGCAATAATTATTCATTTGAATTTAAACAACGGGCCGCTAATGAGCGCTTCGATGCCGCAGACCGGCGGCGGGGGGGTCGGGGGGGGTTTTAGGGGAAAAAATGTTGAGGAGCGCTGTCTGGGGATGTCGAGTTGGAGTTGTTATCTGCGCGGTGCAGCTCTCCCCGGTGCAAGTGCATGTGTGGGGATTTTGGTTGTTCGAGGTTGTGGGTGGTGTTTTGGTGATTAGAATGTTGGGTGTTGTTGCATATGTTTGGGGTTGGCATGTGGTATTTGGGAGGGAGGATGTATCTTTTGACGGTTAATGAAATTTTGATTTTTTTTAAACGTTTCGATTTAAATGTTTAATGTTTGACAAGAAATTGAGGGAATAAAATATTTAGTCAGTTATTTAAGTGTTTTTCGGATCAATATTATCATAATAGTAATGGTAGTTAATCTGACTTTAGTGAGGGAATTAGTATTGTGAGCACGTGTGGATATAATATTGAACTTATACATACGTGAAATTGAACGTTTTTATCTATATCATATTCAGTAGTCTCAATAAAGCGTGCTTTATCAAAATGTTAAAAAAAAAACTCCCGATAATGCAAAAAATAGTCGTCTCTTTGCTGTCAAAAATATTGACAATGGACACTGATCGTTTAGTATAAATATTGACCAATTTAATATACAGTATAAATGTAAAAATGAGAGCAAAATATAAAATTGGTATTTATAAAAATTTTCAATGTTAGTTTTTTCATAATCAGTGTTCTAAAAAATGATAATAATTCTTTTTTTTTTATTTAGTAAGTTTAGTAACATTAGAGTTAGTTTAATTTTAACATTTTCACAATAGACTTCTATGAAAATTTTCGAATCATTAACCCAATCCAAAATGAATCACTTAAACAAACATTTCACTATATTGAACACGATTTCAATATTTATACACTTCAAAATAATCTAACACAATAAAGAAAATTGTACTACAATAAAATTCAAACACAGATACGAACTACAATCTTATCTAATTGTACTGATTCAGAACTCGATAGGAATGTTTTAATTATCAATCCAAAATTACTCAACTCACAATTCGAATTCCACACGAAAAAGATACACAACCTTCGCTTCGCATCCACCCCGGACCAACACCATCTGAAACAAACAAACAAAAACCTATTAAAACGAATCACACGACTCGATCTAATTTTTAAAGTGGCCATGGAAACGGAAAATCGTCTTCCGACCGGCAAATGCGATTGAATTGCAGATGAAGAAGACTCAACACGCACTCACAAAGAGACCTTCGGAACCGACTGGGGCCGAAAGGGCAACCGATTCATTGTCGTACTTGAAAATATTCCGTGTTTGCGTTATTCTAATTCGAGTGTGGAACTGCATTGTGTGTATGTCGGGGAAATTGTGTCTGAAGTTGAGCGGGATATCGAATTTCGGTGCGGAATTCGCTCCGATTGAATATTGTTGTAATTGATGTTAGATGAGATATGGATTTGCTGTTTCCGATGAGTGCATATTGTGTTTGTTTGATGTTTTGAAATATGGTAGAAAAATGATCTTTTTGTGTTGTACCTACCGCGGTTGAAAGAAATCGTTTTGAAAAAGGTAATGGTTCATCGCATGATTCACAGTTGAAATCGATAAATTTTTAGAATATGATACGAATGAAGTCGACTTTGAACACTGATTCGTTATATAAATATTTCGAAATAGCGTATTCATGTTTCGATACGTGACCATTTAAAATTTATAGAAAATGAGTCAAATTATTCAATCTTGATTTTATGTCTATAGAATGTAAATATAGTGAGACTGTTTTTACGTTTTTGAAGAAATCGAAAAAAAAAACTGTTTAGGTTGGGAGGTTTGAAGTTCGATGATCTGGGTTTTCGGGACTATAAAAGTTTAATGTAAGTGACAGGAAAGTGTGTATTCTGTGCATGTCAAAACGGAGTTTTATTGTAATCCGAAATGAAAAAATTCAAAGTATCCATCTTATGCCCGGATCATGAGCATAACAATTTTCTAAAATTGGTCACAAATTTAAATTGAATATCCTTCAAAACAAAAATTCTAATATAATACAAAACCAATTCAGATCACATCAGAACCATAATAACACACTTATCGTTCAAAAAAATCGCAATCAAATCTACAGAATACGACTCAAAATAATTAGATCACATATTTACAACACATAAACTAACTCATCGCCAACCTAAAACTCAAAACCATACTCACTGACCAAAGAATCATAATTTTAATCAACGAATTTACAAAACATCTTAAAACAACCCAAATTAGAAACCCGCACATCAATATTTACACCACATAAACATTGAAAACGTCTCAAACACACTAATCAACAAATTCACAAAACATGACATACAACAAATTAGAACCCACACATACAAATGAGACTTCGATCTCACACTCTTAACGTACTAATCAACAAATTACAGTTTAAATCAACAAATTCACAAACATGACTTACAACAACCCAAATTGGATACACGCACATCAATATTTACATCACACTTAAAAAAAAACTTTGGAAACGACTAAAAACATACTAATCAACAAATTGCAAATTCACAAAATTTGACTTACAACAAATCAGAACTCACACATTTGTAACACATACAAACGAAGCGTCAAAAACGACAATCTCACACTCAAAACATACTAATCAACAAATTCACAAAACATGACTTACAACAACCCAAATTAGATACACGAACATCAATATTGACACCACATATTAAAACACCAATCTCGCACTCAAAACATACTAATCAAAAAATTACAGTTTTAATCAACAAATTCACAAAACGTGACTTACAACAACCCTAATTAGATACACGCACATCAATATTGACACCACACATAAAAAAAACATTGAAAACGCCAATCTCGCACTCAAAACATACCAATCAACAAACTACAATTTTTATCAACAAATTCACACAACGCGACTTACAACAACCCGAACTAGAAACCCACGCATCCGCAACACGTGCGAACGAAACGCCGATCTCACACTCCGCACCATGATAGCATACTTATTTTCCAAGATGTGACCATCTGCGGGGAATTCGGCCGCCGCACACACGCGGACCCGAACCGATGATGCAACCAGAACCGGAACCGAAATAGAACCGGCATCATCGCGTCCATCATCGGCCCCGTCCGGGAAAGACACGATTCCGCCGTTGCACAATCGCGACGAAAGAGCGGACCGCGCGGCCCGATACCCGGCCCGGCACTGGATACCGGGCATCCGCGGGGAGATGGGCACTCGCGCGGTGTGTGTGTGTTATCGGGCGACGGGTGCGGCGGTGTGTGCTGTGTATATCAGATATGGCGCTTTCATATGGGCCACTCGGTTATCGTTTTCGGTCCGTCGTTATCGCGTTGTCAATGGATGTGTTTGTGTTTGCGCGAGCAAATAGTGATAAAATGTTTTTTTTTTTTTTTTTAGGCATTCGGTTCGTTGCCGGTTGGAGGAATCCGTTCGATTCGGAGGTGGTGATAATTTTTTGGATTTCGGGTTTGTCGGTTGGAATCGGTTGGATACCGCGTGTGAAGGGGGTTTTTTCATAGTCTGAAGTGAGAATTTCAGTTACAAAAAATTATATATAGAGATTGGTATAATTATATATAGAGATTGATATAATTATATATAGAGATTGGTATAATTATATATAGATATTGGTATAATTATATATAGAGATTGGTATAATTATATATAGAGATTGGTATAATTATATATAGAGATTGGTATATGGAATATGTGTCGTTGTCGAAATTTAAAAATTTTGGATATCGAAGGTATACCATTTTAGAACGAAGCAAAAAACTTGCGTGGCATATAAGGGGAAAATCAAAAGTTTTTGATAATTGAGGGGATTTAAGCTTGAAAACGCTTTTTATTAAATTATAGAGGAAATCGTTTTGCACGGAAACGCTTATCGTGAAAATTCGATTGGCAAGAAATAATACTATAAAATATTCCCAGATTGGAAAATTCTGACTTTTCAAAACTTGTCGGAACTATGTACGTATACTGTGACGTTTAGTATGAAATTATTTTGACATAAATATTTCAGTCTCTTCAGTTGCGTGTTAAACGTTTTCTATTGTATTTCTGTGATCGTTGTTTAAGTTTGAATCTATTGAGATTTGAAAGTTTGGCGAGTATGTCTGAAGATTCAAATAGTGATCTAGTTTAAATAGTTAAGAGTATTTGTGGATTGTATGTTGTTTTTATTTTTAACCATCACAATTTGTTTATAAGAAATCCCGAATTATTTTAAGTTCAAAATAAAAATATTCATAAGTTTTTCATGGAATTGCTACCTCAATAATCAATACTGAAATTTTCTAGTAAAAAACTTAAAATTGACTTCTCATCGAACTTTTTCACTAACAAATAAACGAAATTTCATTCCAATACAGCATTCGGGACCGACATAATTATACAAACACGAAAAAAGCTCGCGCTCGAAAGCCCGTCGATATTGAAAAGCGCGGCGAAAAGCTCGAGAACACACACAAGAAAAAATGTTTACAAACATCGGGCGACTGGTTTTCATCCGACTCCTACACCACACTAATAGTTTACACAGAAAACAAAAATAAGAAGAAAAAAGAGCCCGCGCTCTAGACTAAAATTTTCCAAAACCTTTTCAAACGCACAAACGGGTATCAAGTTTCCCAAGATGGCTCTTTTCACACGGCGAATTTCGATATACGTGCAATATATCAAAACTGCCACCCATCTGGAGGGCATTTGAATAACAATGGGCGTCGGCAAAACGTTAGTGTTGCTCGCCAGAAAATTCCGTTACGTTTTGCAGCCGCAAAGTGCACCGCTGAAATTTCAGAAACGCTTTCAGAGACGCGGCCGCTAAATAAAAACTGCGCTTTTGTGCGGATTCTTGAAATTTCGCGCAATAATTCCGCCTTTGTGCGGAAAAAAGCGAAACATGCAAGATGCATATTCGCCAGTTTTACATTTCGCATACGTAATCTTGATACGCTTTTATATTTGAAGATTAAATAGTTGAGTTATAATATTTTTTTATACTGAATTATGCACAGCCATGCGGCTGGATAAAGAATCTTCTTTCATTCTTTTCTATATCAAATTAATATTAAATACAGTTATTACAGATATATGTCGTAATTCAAATTCATAAAAAAATCAATTTTATTTAAAATCTTCGTTCGGTTTAAATTCTGAATCATCATGAATAAGGTTAGGTTTTTTTGTATTAAATTTTTTGACGAAATTAAAGAAACAAGATATTGACGAATCATGATTAAATAAATTTAGTTTTTACAAAATGAAGGGTGAAACGGGACTGAACGTTAAAGTTGACCATTCAAAAGATACGGACATTCATTTCCGAATGACCTTTTATATCAAAATTCCCAATCATTCAAATTAATCAATATTTCTTTCGAAGTGCATTGGCCGTAGATGACGACAGTATGCGATTTAGTATGTAATTAAAAATTATTATTTTTTCTGTCTCATCTGAATTTGAGACTCGTGTATATGAACATTGTAACATATGTATCTTTGTAGATATAAGCAAAAAAATAATAATTTCAACAACACATACACAGCCATTCTTCAGGATAAAAGCATCTCCACTCTAATAATTCTTACCCATACGTTATTTTAAACTCATTCATCATCCATTCACTCTTTTCAACTCCCCACCACATTCTTCCAAACATCCAAACACGATTTCAACCACTTCCACCCCCCATCCCCTATATATAATACCGGATTTCTATGTGTCTGTCTGTCTGTGTATCTGTGTCGATGACGCTCGCGACTTTAAAAAGACGAGTCGATCCCCTATATATAATTCTTCATGCGTATACACATAACGTCTATAATATCATGTTTATATGTACAGCGTCTCTATTGACTTATGCAATACATCGATTATTATGCATTGTAAAAAATATTTGAATTCCCTATATACATGTATATAATCACCGATGACAGATGTCTGTGTCAATAACAAATGAACTGGTTTTTATTTATTAAATATATTCAAATCGAGTACGGGCATCGGGTAGCTTATAAGTCACAAACAAATAACAAATTTACTATTTTGATTTTATTAATTAAATATTTAAATCGGGTACACATTTCGGGTTCACACAATCGGGTTTTCACATTTTATCGTTTTCCGTTTCTTAA
>JAOXNN020000074.1:4175394-4187581 GCA_028571205.2 Hydropsyche betteni | reverse complement strand
AAATAAATTCTGATAAATGGGATAAAAATTCTGACCAAAATCGTATTTAAATTCTGACCATTTAAATAGTAACCATTTTTATATAGGATTTTTTAAGATATTTGATAAATTTTGAGGATTCTAGGTGCTATAGTTGTTTTTTCCTATAAAGGACAAACTTTAATTCCCAAAAAAACATGACAGAAAGATAGACAGAGAAGTTTTCGGTTTCATAATAGTATAAATACATTCTAGAGATTATAGTGTAAAAAAATGTATGTTGACCATGTAAAAACTGAAGATAGATTAGATTTGGATGAAACTTCCATCCAAATAGACGCTCAATCCTCTTTTTGCGCGGTAGATACGTTTCAGAGATTAGAGTGTAAAAAAAAGTATGTCAATCATGTAAAAATTGTAGTTATCCAAACCCTCTTTTTACGCGGTTCAAGGAAGAAAAAAATGTGTCATACTAAAATGATAAGATTCGGTGTAGGTCAATGTAATGTATAATAATATTTGATAGTGATTAAATAAATAAAATCGATGTTTTTGATGATTTTACATGGCGAAATTTTTTCACATTACACCTTTTTAATCAAGTAAATTTGGATGGAAGTTCTATCCAAATATACTAATGGGACGCATCTCCAATTTTTAAGTGGTCAACATGATAGGATACAAAAATGTGGCAAAATTTTGCCATATGAAATCATCAGAAAAAATTATAAATTTTCATTTAATAACTATATTGTATACTGACAAGAGCCAAATCTTACTATTGTGACAATAATTATTTTATTTTTACTGTTAAATTAAAAAGAAAAACAGAGCGAAAAAAATAATCAGTTCTTTATCAGTGCTATTTCAAAACCATGTAAAAAGATTTTTAAATGTATATTTGAATCAGATCACTTCTGGTTGATGCAAAAAGTCAAGAAATTTTTATCGATCTTATATGTATAAAAAAAGAAAATGAAGTTTAGTTTTACAATCCGCCCCTGAATTGATATCGGGCGTTTTATACGATTTGCAATTTTCGCGATTGCGAATGATGTACCAGAGTCCATTGCAAGTCAAGACAACAGCTGTATTTTAAATTAATTCCTATGATACTATACATTTACCGAATGGGTGATCAAAATTATCAATTTTGATATAATTCAATTTATTCTTCATTAATCACATGAAGTCAAAATTAGTCACAGTCGTCCATATGGTATAATATGTGTAAGCCGCATGTTAATTCAAACGATTTTTTTAAATATAATTGTAAATATTACTAAAACATGACAGCCATTTAACTGGAGCGAATCGACATGACCGTAATTACGTTTCAGAGGCAAAGTGCTGATATCGTTTGATCGCCATCATAAAATAGTAATCGAAATAAAATGGAATAACTGAACCGTTTCTAAGAAAAATATATCGGTTACGTGAGATCCGAACACAAAATAAACTAGATGAAAACACATACTGTTATTATAGTCGAAGTGTCGAAATACAATGATAATGTAATATTCAATAGATATATCAGACCGAAATATAAACACGGCTTATCTATTACATTTCAAGAAACGTATCAATGACGCACTTTGAACACTGAATATTTAGAATATCTTCGACGTTTACGTATTCCGAATTTGGAAATAAACTAAACATGTTATAATCAATCGATTTTACATTTACAATAGTGATGGGAAATAAGCGGGAAGTGAATTATTCAAGTTTGGATTTTTTTTCAATATATTCTTCTAGTTATTAAATCAAAATTTTTAGGGGAAAATTTAAACGTGCATTTTATATACATAATAAATAAATTTATCTTCAGCATTTAATAAAATTAGTATGCATTCGAAAAATTACTTTGATCATTGGAAATATATCTTCATCATCATCGTTGTCGACCCGTTTTGTGCCCACTGCGGAACAAGCTCTCTTCAACAAATACTGGAGATCTAGGCTATATAACTTATCCGAGAGCCAACCTCGTATCGATAAGGGACATGTACCATTAGAGCCAATCCGCCCACATGTTGGACTTTTTGCTCACTGACTCTCCACAAAGCAAATCGAAATGACCACCGGGGGGGACGGGGGGACGAGGTAAAGACCGAGCAAACTGCACTTTGCGATCGTAATGATCGCCAGTTTGACAGACGAGGCGAGACCGTTGGTCCTACATGGCTCGGACCTCAGTAGAACGCAATTTAGTAGGTTGTCGACTATTGCACTGGACGATTATCAAAATGAAAAACCATGGATCAAAATCCTCGACTTCCTCCAACGACAATAGACCAAAATCTGATCGATGTGGAGGTATTATTAAATTTTTAAATACGTTTCGATGCAAAAAAAGATCGTTTATCACCAAGTTCACTGCTGAACACGGATTTTTCGATATTCTCAAACACTTTTAGGTTAAGAACGCACTTGCGTTTTTGTAGTCGCGTGATTGTTTGATCGCGAAAACGGAACACATTGTTTTAGGTTGAAATGCACGCATATGCGACAGAAAAATTTTGAGAATCATATACATGCATTTCAACCCAAAAAAATGTGCTCCATTTTCGCGACCAAACAATCGCGCAACTAGAAATCGCAAGTGCGTTCCCGGCCTTATACTCATACTATGCGATTCTCGAAACCAAAAACCACAGATCAACATCCTCGGCAATGGACCACACTCGGCAACGAATCGTTTTAGGTTAGTGTGCCCATACGGTATATGAGCGCAATCCAACCTAAAACAATGCGTTCCATTTTCGCGACTAAACGACCGCCGCGACTACAAATCGCAGTGGGCGCCCGGCCTTACACTCACACCAGGCGATTCTCGAATCCGAAAACCACAGATCAACATCCTCGGCAATGGACCAAATTCAAATCGTCAAACGAGCTCCACAGCACATCGCACATTAAAAGCCCATAGCACAGACGTCGAAAGGCCGACAACCGTCAACCGAGGGGTTTCAACGGGGATGGCGTCGTCAAAGGGACACACATAATTGCCGGGCCGACGGGCACAGGAGAGCACTGCTAACACACAAACACACACCCACCCACCCGCCCACCCAGAACACACACACGCCAGTTAAATAGGAAGGGAATGCTGCGTTGTGTAACATTTTAATTGGATGATTGCTACAGTAGCCGGCCGGGACGGCTGGGCCGTCGCACGAGTGCCCGTCGCGACGGTTTAAATGTTAAAACGTATCTCTGACAAGCGGCACGCCGGTGGTGTAGTGCGGGCTTTACCGACGCTCGGCTGTTTAGTGATGTGTGGTCTTTTGTGGTTTCGGCGAGTGGTTTTTCGCTTGGAATTTGATTTCGTGTGGTTCGGGAGTGATGGATGGTCGCGTTGTGTTTGGGGCCGAACGATGCGGTCGGTTGAAAGCGAGTGTGAAAGAGTTTTGGTTGATCTTGTATCGGAGTGATGTCGTTGGGTGATTACGTGGTATTAAGCGATCGTTGTCATTGTATTCTGGTACAAAATAATTTAAAAAAGTTTGCTATTATAAATTGAATAGTTTTTTAGTAGGTTTACTCTTAATGCGAAGACGGATAGAATTGATAGATTCTGTAGAAAAGTGACAAAACAATTTAATAAAAATGATCGATGTCAGGCTATTTAACAACCTTGATACTATGGTTAAAGCCCTACTGAATCACCCCGTTGGTGGATATTATACATCTTTATCAATTTTGTGTGACATATTTACAAATAATCAAATCTGGTACATCTAATTTCATGATATTATATCCAATTCAAAATCTTAAGACTATATTCATCCCTATAGATATTTCAATAGGAAAATTTTATAATGTTTTGCATATAACCCTATTCTATTTATTTATAGTATTTTTTATGCGAATATCTTGTTTTACTAATCTGAATCATGCGTGTATTCTGCACAACGAAAAAACCAAAAACCGTCGCAAAATATGTCTCATCACACATGTACGGTTATCATTGAATTATGTCAGCATAAATTCATTTATCTATTGACAAACTTCTATTAGATATAATTTTCGAAAATACGTTGATATTATTTAAAAAACAGCTTTATTCAAACCATCACGGAATTAACCGTATCATAGATTTATTCCAGTTTCTCCTATATATAGATAACAGACATATTTTATGAATAATTATAAGAAATCGATGAAAAATACGAATCACGAAAATTGTGTCTATGAAGTTAACAAAGAAAATAGACGATTGCGACATATCACATAGAACACATGATAGGCCCATATAAATGACCCGCGTGTTGCGCATCACTGAATTAGATCATGTGAAATTAAAACACTTAATAATAATAAGCAATAAATAATTTCGTCAAAGTTAAAAAAGGTCTAGACGAAAACGTGAATGAGAATTCGCGTACATGTGCGAAGTATACGTATCTCGAAGAATGTGTGTTCCGTATCACTAAAAATAAACAAAGGGTAAAAGTTCAAGGAGTTCTCACACAGATGATTCGCAAAAGCAACTGCGTTCGAATAATACGACAACATTATTACAATTTAAAAAATCGTAGCGCGGTTTTATCCTAGGATTTTCCGCATGCATACGTAAGAAAAATTGGATATTGTAACTCCAGATTTTTTCTCAGCGAGGATATAAATCACCGTTATATTAGTCGTTTATGACAGGAAAAATACTGCGGTTCACCACTACACAACATAGAGAACCGCTTCTATATAGGAAATAAGAAAAAAAAAACATATTTATTGTTATACGTATACGAATAGTACCGGGATAATGTAACTGAGAGAAATCCGCATGGAGTGCTTGATTGATTGCGATACGGAAACAAATGGGTGGAGAAAAGGAAATAAACGGAATATTTCCCGTTTTCACGCAACGTTCTCCAGCGAAAAAAACCAACACGGAAAAAAAGGTTGGGAACCAATTTATAATATATCGAAGCGAAATAGATTCAAATTTAATACGAGTAGAAACACGCCAGTTGTGCGCGATTTGCATATCAACTGAGATTCACACAAAACGTACGACCAATTGATAGTTTCGTATTCAAAAAGATTCACCACGAAAAAAAAGCGAAAGAAAAAGAATCGAAGGGGAAGATTCAACAAGTGATAGGGATGAGTCGGGAAGGAGCAACGAGGCAACATCTGGGTCTGGATAATGAAGACTTCATTTTTCATACTTTCGTTTTGTTCACGGGAAAACACACGTGATTTACGAGAAATTAACGAAAAATCGGATCGCAGATAACGTCAAAGTTGACGTCCCCTTCACAGTTTTCGAGCCATTGTCGTTTCACAGAAGCACATTCTGCACGCAGATGTTCGTTCTAACTAAATTTTTTTTAATCTCGAATAGAAGAAAAGGACAATGTCTGAATGGGTGAAGCACACACGTGCGTGTATGCGACTGACCCAAAGGGAGCCGGATTCCCGTACGTACTCCCCATACAAAAGGTGGTAAGATGAAAAGGATATGCGAGTCCTCGCACTGTTACGTACCGCGTTTTATATTAGAGATTTTGCGGTCGGGTCTAATCGCCGCGGTTTCGCCAATTAACGTGCGAATTAAATAAATTAGCACACTCTGAAAACCCCAAAGCAATAAAATGGGCATGTTCCTCCGCCGCGAAATTACGCCGAAAAGGGCGCACGTGGTGTCGTCTAATAGCCCCGGATGAAATTATACATCAAAAAGATAATCAATTCATAAAATAATAAAAGCGCCCCTTCAACGCGCTCCATATGGCGGGAATTGTACAATTTTTTTCGGGGAAAGATCTCAAGGGAACGCCAAAAGTCCAGACGGGTCGATTGTTACAGCATTGACCCCGAAAAGCATGCATGGAATAAAAAAAAATGGCGCTGTCGAAGATACGCGGACGGGGGCGTGCTTTTTTCATTTCGAGGCACTGCCTCATCCCTGCGCGGATGGCAGTGGGTTTGGTTATGTGTGGTGGGCCTATTCAGCGTTGCTGGGAAAAAAAAATTGAAAGAAATGCCACGGGAGGGTGGGTTGGGGGTGGCGGTCGTGATGGGTGGGTGGTGCGGGAGACACTGTTGCTTTGGGGTGGTTGTCAAAGCGTGAAGATGGGGCTGGATTTAAATATCATGTTGGATATTATGTCGGAAGCTTTTGAGAGTTTAATTGTGGTGTGTATGGGGAATGTTGATGATTTGGTTTTGTCGAATGTGACGATTATTGTGTAGTCGGTATATGGATGTTTGTAATAAAAAGCAATTTCAGTATAGGAAGTCATCGAAAATCGAATTCTTTTACGAAGTGAGAAATAAAAATAATGAAAAATTGTCTAATCTACAGATATATGAAAACTTTATATAGTCAAGTCTAAAACTAAATTTGAAAAGTATCGTGATATTGTGGTTCTTAAACAAAATGTAAAAAGTCTATATCGATTTGAGATTTGCATAAAATTTTACGCGGTATTAAAAGACATCGAATACGCTTTTAATGAATATCTCGTTAACTGTCGCATTTACAGAAATATAACACAATCCAAATTTATACCTTAAAGAAATTTCTACAGAAAAGATACAAAAACTAATATTTGTAAAAATAACCATTTTACAAATAATTCAGTTTAAAAATTTAATACAAACAATATTCAATCCCCGACTTTTGACATACTATACATGGAGTTCAAAAAAAAATTAACCAATTTTTCGTCTTTATAAACTGCACATGACGATCATATGAAAAATACCCAACTTAAAGCACTCATCATCGAAGCGAAAAACGATGGCCCATCACCCATTACACACAAGCTATTGAATCGTATGAATAGATCAAAATTCATTCAAAACATAACATATTCAACGACCTATTTCTCATAACCATTGAGAACCAACACACCCAAAAAAAACCCCATACAACAGAATACCCAAAAAAAAACCCACCCCCTCCCCATTTGAGAAGCGCTGTTCGTGCATGCGCATAACACCATCGGCATTAGTTGGGGCGTGTGCGGCCCGCTCTATCGCGGATTACCGACGGCCATGGCCGCGTGCGCTTACACGCAGATCAGTGTTACGAACACCCTGTAGGGTGCCCCACCCTGTAGATGCGTGCATGTTCGGGAGGGGTCGAAGCACCGGCGGGACAACAGCTGACATCGTTCGGGGAGGGAATTTTGGACTTTTTGGGTGGGATCGTTTGGAGTTTTTATGTGATTGATTCGTGTGTTGTATGGCACTTTCGTGGCCCGATGACACGAATGTGTGTCATAGAAATTTTATGTACGGATAACCGTTTTTTTGAGATTTTGTAAACTAAAACCTTGCGTTAGTTTTGCAAGACAGTGTCATCGGTTATCTGAGCAAAAAAAAATTATGACACATATTCGTGTCATCGGCCACGAAAATGTAATATATCCCGATTTGCGATTGGGCCCGTTTTCTGAAGAAAAAAATAATGCATTTTGAAAATGGACTTACGCCACTTTCGAAAACGGTTCAATTTATATTTGATGGATTCAGTCTCAAATTTTAAAAGGTAATTTGAAAAATGCGTTAAATTATTTGCCATATTCATGTACTGGTCTCATCATTTATTGATTAACTTTATCGATCAGTTTAATGGTTGAATTATTTTTGATTGAACATAGAGCTGTATAACAGATAAAAAAGATCAATGTGTTATTCGTTTAATAAAAAAAATTGCAATCGAAGCAAGATAAACGTATATTCATGTTTTCATAATGAATCATATTCGACATGAAATAAATTCTGATCGTAAATGTTTATTACCCAAAATCACAAATTCTAGATAAGCTATCTATACATTTCAAGATATTTCTGATTAAAAAAATCTATTTTATCCTAAAAATTGATTTATTACGATAATTAATGCAAAATTTTCAATTTTCACCGCAAACACAATACGTCACTCATATAACACAAACTCAAAATGAAAAAAATATATATCAAAAAGCACGTGTCGATTTGTATTCCAAGCGCCCGATTAAATATCGAGTGTGTCGGACAGCCCGTGATTTATATTAACCCTTTGAAGCGCGGCGGCGTAATCGAAAAATATAAAACGCAACACGACAGTAATATTTCTCACTTAGAACGCTTAAAATATAATAAACCGCCATTTTTGGCATGAGGGGGGGGGGCAATATCTGAAAAACGAGCCGGCAGGTATACCTTTGAATTTTTTCCAGACCGCGATAAGAACCTTCGGATGCTCGATTGCGAGGCGGCCACTTAACAACCACCCCCTTTCGGCCTTTCTTTTTATATCTTCTCTTTTTTTTATTCGCTTTTTCTTCATGAAACTTGTCTTCTTTTTTTCCCGCGCTCGCGGTCTATCTTTGCCCGTGCATTCTTCCTCGTTTCCATTCAATGTGGTGGTTGGTTGGTTGGTTGGTTGGTTGGTTGGTTGGTGGCTTCTTTCTCGACGTTCGCGGGGGTAAAAAAAATTAAGATATTCATTGTGTTTTCGGTTTTGTTCCGTCGACTATTATTTATTTCGCGGTGAGCTTTTCACTGCGGCGCAGAAAAAAATGTATACGCGATCTTTTGTTTCGGATGCGAAACGAGACAAGTGAATTTGATAGTCGCTCGAGATGGGAAAACTTGAATTTTCGCAAATCGTAGTTTTTTTAGTTCCAGCTGGAATTTCTATTAAATTTTTTTATATAGTCGTTATAACTTGGATATGAATAAGAATTTTTCAAACTATTGTTTGAAAATAATGCAACTTTGCATTATTAAAAGAAAATATTTTTTTGCAAGTAACATGCAGATTAGTTCTTTATAATTTTACATGAGTATCTATATTATTTTTAAAGAAATCCATCATATGCTCAAAAATGCTCACCGGTGCCCTTGCGGCCCTGTGAATCAATCGCTATGAAAACAGATGCTTTTGTAGCACAAAAGTTATAAAGCGACATGAGATCATAGAATGGATATATAGTTGACAGTTTTTAGAACAAATCCTGCAGCTTCCAATGGAATTAGAACGATTCCATCTCCCGACTGACATTATTTAAGCGCATAATTCCGAAATACAAATCCAACCAACTACAAACGTACTCAAACACCGAACCGAATTAGCAGAACGTTCAATAATCGCGAGATTAGTCTCAGCCCAGTATTCGGTCCGATCTGTAAATACACCCATCTAATAATAAACCCGCACGAATCCATCGCCAGACACATCTCACGTTCGATTTACATACGAAAAAATAATGATGAAACCAACCCGAAACTACCCCCGAAAAGAGCAACGTCCATTAGGTCTAATCTGGCACTATGCCCCCGCCGAACATAAATCTGCTAGTATTTGACGTGAGAAAACTTCGCAATTTCAAAGGCGAAAGCCTTTTCCGCCCACCACCCGCCCCTGGTTTCGTGTCGCCGTCGGTTATGAGGAACAAGAAGGCTTCTGGGGTCGACGAGACGACGTCGCACTTTAAAACTTCGTGTCGAATTATATTCACTTAGCGTTATCTGCGCGCACCGGCGCTCAAAGGGTTGACACGACTGGGAGGGTTATACGGGCCTGTGCAGGGTCGGGGCATAAATCATAAGTCGCCGAAACCAATCAGACGGACGTGATAAGAAACGTCGATGTATTCGATGGAGCGAAAGTTTTCTTAATGTTTCGTATTATTTATGGCCGGAGTATGACGGGTTGAAGTGTCTGCGATTTGATGTTCGGGTCGAGAGGAATCGATGTTTAGATGGGTTATGCAAAAATTTTAGTTGTTTCGACGAATTTTATATCAAAACTAGGTGATTCGGTGAACTTCGTATCGCACAATCGCTGTTCGTTGGTATCGCTAAAACTAAGCTGACCATATGTTGCGTTTTCGTTGGGACTATTCCGTTTTTGTTGTGTCTTGCGTTTGTCCCGTCGTTTTCGCATATATAAGATCTGACGTCAACAAACGACAAATCTTCGACTCTAAATACTGGATTTTTTTCATCTTAAAATAGCGCCCGTTGTTCCCGTTGTCTTCACGCGTTCTGCAAACACCGGTTCCCGATTCCCGTTGTGAGCATGCTTTCTGCACATATCGGTGTACAGATTGTAATTATTGTTACAATCAATACTTTTCCATACTTTCAAAAACACATTGAAAACAAAATGCCCCTGACTGTATGCCATCTACAACTGTCGACCGGATTGCGGTGTACCGTCATTTTTCATACATAATTACTCATATTATTTTTTAGTTTTTCTTTAGGAATTTCCCTATTATTTTTTTCGTAAACCATCCGTTAATTAAAGCGAACAAAACAAAAAAATAAATATACAAATCGGTCAAGCGGTTTTTAACTATAGGCGTAAATCAAACCATGATTCATTTTTATATATACAGAGAAGAGAAGAGAAGATAAATAATTGAAAATTTTCATGCTTTTTTGAGTCGAATAAAAAAAAAATGTAATGATGTTTCATTTTAATCGAAAAAATAATTATACATATTCGTTTTGTATAGAATGTATGCATTTGTAATATGAATTCAATGACTCAATAATTTTATCGAATACTGAGCATTTTTCGAATATGAATCACATTTCGATAAACTCACAACGGATCGTCTGACACAGTTAAATGAAGAACGTCTATTGAAATGCATTCTGAAAATATCTTCCCGATAAAAAAACGAAAGCACTATCTACGTTTAATATTAGACTCGTGCTTAACCAGGTGTTCAAACACATTATACAATCTGCAACAGACTTTTTCGATATATTAAATAAAACCCCTATTTATATCAGACCATCTATAAATTCCGTATACAATCCTATTTCTATAATATAATTAGAATATTATGTATACGGAGCATTACTTTAAAATATTCAAAATCAAGAGTATTTTGATAACATATTGTTAGACATGTTACAATGGTTGTATATTCTCAGTATTGTGAAGATAAACGGCTATTATTTAAATCGTCAGAATTTAAATACGATTTCGGTCAGAATTTTCATCCCATTTATCAGAATTTACTAGTAAATAGGACCGATCTTAATAACGTGGTTTTGTTAAGAATAGGAAAACGATAAAATGTGAAAACCCGATTGTGTGAACCTGAAATGTGTACCCGATTTGAATATTTAATATTTCAACAAAATCAAAATAGTTCATTTGTTATTGTCACCAGACTTCGTATAGGCAAAACCAGAGGAAGTAGTTAATAAGCATCATATTAAAAACGTTAACTGTATACGCATGAAGACCATATTACTATAAAAAGTTGCGAGCGTCAATCGAACGAACGAACGAACGAACGAACAGACACACAGAAATCCGTGATTATATATAGGGGATTGGTTAATTTTAATCATGTTTTGGTCAGAGTAGATATTGAACGGTCAGAATTTTAACTGGGTTTATCAGAATTTATATTAAATGGTCAGAATAATATTAAGAGCTCTAAACTAACTTCATTCTGACCGTTTCTTTATTAAATTCTGGCCATTTATTATTTTATTCTGACAATTTAACATTTTATTCTGACCCTTTTTGATAAAAACTCTGATCATTTAATTTGTTGCCAAAATAAACTCATACAAATGAACTAACAATGAGAAATGATTGTATGAAGTTACTGTAAAGAGTATTGTTTTGATAAAATACATTTTCACTGATATTGACGAACTATAAAACATATCGATCAATAAATTCCACTATCTATTTTCAAAAATACAAGCGAAATTTTCTAAAAACCGATACTTCAAAAAAAACGAAAAAAATTCATATAAAACCCGAAAGCGATCCTGCATAAAAGATAACCAAAGGCCAAGAATTTGCCATCTTTCGTTATTAATAATCCACGTGGCGCCCGATGGGGGTTCGGGCGAGTTGACAGCGGGGGCGTCCCCCCCCCGCGGGGGAGTCGGGGGCCCCGAGGGGGGCGCAGCCCCGATCGATGTCCGTAGGCGCGGCACCACTGACCAAATAGTGTGACGCCCCCGAAGCCCGGCTGTAATGGACGCAACACGTTCCCCGTCCGCTTATGGCCAAAAGCGCTAATTGATGTTTCGGCGGGGGGCTCGATTTCAAATTTGAGCGCGCGTCGTTCGAAAATTGTTTGATTGGCCGTTGAGCGTGTGGATTGTCGGTTGTGGGATTAACCTTTCCCTTACGGTGCTAAAAAAAAAAACGCGCGTTCCGGTGTTGGGTAGTCACTACACATTCAAAAATTAGCGATTTAAAATCGGAAAAATAAAA
>JAOXNN020000074.1:4150239-4161816 GCA_028571205.2 Hydropsyche betteni | reverse complement strand
AACAACCTCGATTTGAATACCTGACTCAGCAAACTGAAAAAATAAATAATACATTCATAAAACAATAATTAGAATTTCGGAAAAGGTAAAATAGGGTTTTAGCGTCCAACATTTATATAAAGTTGTTTTGGCAACATTGATCACTAACAATTTGTTCAACAACACTATTCTAGTGAAGCATTGTAGCTAAACCGTACTATTATCTAATTGTATGTTTTATATAAAAATAATTAAAGCCATCCGTTTATCAATATCAACAAGAAAATATACTTAAATCCACAATATTTATACTGTTCCCAGATGTGTACGTTAATGACACTAGCGCACATGGCACTACAACACCGAACTTAGAACACAATCCGCGAAAAATTTCATGAAAGAACGATTAAAATAAATTATGAAATTCATCATCAGTGACCAGATATTTCTTTAAACGACATCAGTACACACGACACATTTTAGAGCGATTGGAGGATTAGGAACATTATGAGACAGCGGGTGTCATTACGAGGCAAGATTTTGTAGGTGGTCTTTTTATAATATGACCTTTTTATGAATAACGTTATAAAAAGGTAGGAAAGGAAGCGGGGCCGATTCGAACTCGCGAATTGCACACACTAGTATGCCAATAGCCAACGACCGCATGCAATAATTGTCACAATAATTGCGACGTCGGCACATATTCGTATGGCGGTTGATTAATTGATTTTTTGGAATCGTCTCATCAATGAGAGATTTAACTCTCATTTTCAAGTCAAATGGTTAAATACCCAATTTGAAACGATCGAATAGTTGTTAAAAACGGAATCTACCCTCGCCATCCCGCGGCTCAAACCATCATCCTTAAGAATGACAATCCATGCAGCATTGCCGCTAGCTTCAAGTGATCCAATTAATGCTTTATAATTCTTTTGAATCACACTCTTAAAATTTTTCGTTGACTGTCATATGAGGGGCTCGACTGTAAATAATGGTAATGGTCAAAATTATAAAATTGAGTTCCTTTTATTGGTAAAAGTTATGTTCCGCTCATGAATGTTCGAACTTCCCAAATGGTGAAACGCATACATATACAAATCCAGTTATAAGTTGGTACCCTGTATTCACGCATACATTCGTATCCAACTTTTGACGTTTAAACATCAGTTGGTTATTTCTATACGAAATAAAAACGAACTGAACCCACCCCAACCTAATCTAACCTAACGAATGAAATTAGGTTTTGTGTTGATGGGTTGATCGTGGTGTTGAATAATCTAAAGATACTGCTTCGATACCTGAACAAAAAGTTTCGTCGACCAAATATCAAACTGCGAATGAGTATAGGTGCATGTACGTGTATAAACGTAATGCCGGGCGCCCACTTAAAAACTAGGCACGCCAATCTCTGTATGTGTGGGTACATGTACATGTATAAACGCGTATCACCGCTTGGGAGGTTGGTACGTTCATGGGCGATACATTACTTATACCCTTTTATTTACTAAAAAAAATATTACTTTTACTTCAAAAATTGATAAATAATTCCATTCTCTCAAAATTTGACAGTACAATGTTGAATTACTCTTAGTTTTATTTGCATCTAAATGCATGTTTATTATTTTCAGAATACTGTTTTTTTTTTTAATATTTCCAAAAATGACAAATGCCCCTTAACACTATTTTCCGCAGAGTCCCTCATATATTGTCATGTGCGCTAGTGTCATTTAAGAAAACATCTGAAAATTCTCAAAAAAAATACCATTTAACACAAAAAATAAATCCCCAAACATCAACCCGCACACTCCTCGACCCACCAAACCTAAAAAAACCAAAACACCATTTGTTATGAACCGCGACGCAGCCCACGAATCGCCCTCTTACGACCCACCGCTACAGCGGGGGGGATGCGGCGAGGCGGGCGCGCGGCGGCGTTGCGCTCGCCAGTGTGTGCAGTGTCCGCGCGCGAGCCACTCGCGTCCCGTGTGCGTCGCCGTGGTGCGAAGTGATGTTTTGGCGCGGCGCCGGGCTGCGTGCCTCGCCCTGACCCGCCAGCATTGCGGCCCCCGCGCCGCCGCCCTCCCCCTCGCCCCCGCTCCCGCTGCCCCGCCACCGCAACATGGTCGTCAAACGGTAAGCCTCCGCCCTCTCGCGCGTTCTCCGTCGCCGATCGCAACCGCGCCCTTTGCTTTTCGACTCGTTCCGAACGCTCCTGTCGTCGAAATAAGGATGCGTGCTCGCATCCTGCGTCGGGATCGGGATCGCGAAATCCCGAACGTTCCCGTGCGAGCCATATTGCTCCTTATACATGGACGCGGTCGTGCCTTTTCGGCGCGGCGAGCGTTTCCCGTTATTGTTGTAGCCATGTTTATCCTGCAGCGTCGCAGAACCGTCCAATATACCGATAATATATATTCTTTTATAACACGATCCTTTTAAAGTGTCGTATTGTGTTTGGAAGCGTTGGCGTTTCGTTCGCAGTGACATAATACTTTGGCGTTATCATCGTTTTGTTTATACTCAAAAAACGAGTCGCGACTTGCGACGTTACAAATAAAAAAATATATTTCCTGTTACATATTCGAATCTACGTTATAATTCAACGGTTGACGAGCGTCGGCGAAATGTGTTCGTGTTTTGACCTTGCGCGCCTTTTTTATTTTTTTGAAGCAATAGCTTTTAAGTTTTTTTTTATATATATATGTTTCATCCGATGTAAAGTGTGATTCGTAAAATGTCGCGTTGGCGCGCTTTCGGTTCGCGAAACGTCACTCGCGTACTACGGGCGAATGCGGGATGAAGTTTCGTATTGATTTGGTCCCAACAGCTGTTCTGACGGCCTTTGTTCCTTGCGCACGTGAACGTTTTTCGCGTGCACGTACGCAAATATTTTCGATGTTTTCTTTTTTTGTGTCGTGCCTTTTCGGCGTGCGTGATTTTGTCAAACAAATTTTTTGATTATGTTGTCGGCTGTGACTTGATTTGTTTATTGTTTAGTGGTTTTTTTGTGATTAAAAATGATGTATGTGCGGTGTTTTCGGAAGTAAATTTTTATATTAGATATATTTTTAATTTTTTTTTTAGAATTGTGTATTTGGTCCTGAAATAAGAAAAAAATATAAAAATGTTAGTTTTTATTCATAAAAATGATGATTTAGAGCAGACCTCGGCAATCTATGACCCACAGGTCACAAAATTAACCCATTAGATTCATTATTATTGATTATTAATTGTTGTCTCAATAAAATTTATAATATTATCCTCTAAAAACTGTTTCAAAATATACCTACTGACCCAAAACACTTCACAAGGGTCTCATTTTGGTTGCTTCTGACTCACAGCCCAAAAAGGTTGCCTAGACCTGATTTAGACTATTCGGATTGAATATGAAAAATTAATAAAAAAATGTCAAGTTTCTAGTACGTGAGAATTAAAAATGTAAGTGCTTTTGAAATAAATAAAAAAAAATGGTTTGATTTTATTACTGCAAATAATAATTAGGATATCAGATTAATCGTGAGATAAATTTCGTTAATATATTGCATTATACACTGCTAAAAATCGATATGATGTTAACAATAAAGAAAAAATTATCAATAAAAACATGTTTCTATGATAGTAACTAAATATTTGACATTTTTAGGTCAAAAAACATGAAAATCGCAATTGAAAATCTTCATACGAACATTCATTCAAACATACGCCCTCATAATAATTTCACTTAAAAAAATTATCACTACACTGCATTTTTTTTTAGTTTCCGCACAGGTGTGCCGATTTCGAACAACCCCACTAATTATCATTCAACACAACAACCGAAAACTCCAATCTTCCGAACACATCCTTCCACATCGAACATACACACACAAAACACCGATCGCCCGCGCATTAACGGCACACGTCGAATCCATTGTGCTCGGTTTTCGCGTCGTTATGCGTTTCGCGTTATTCGCGGATCCGAGAGCCGTTTTCAGGACATCGTCGTTATCGCTTCCGGCCGTTTCGTGTGGTCGACGAACCGTTCCTCGGTGTCCTTCGTGCGTTTCGCAATGTGCTGTTTGTCGGTAATTGTCGTAATTATGTCGCGGTTTGCTGACGTCGACGTGGAGGCTTCGAGGCGGACGTGTGGAGGTGCTGAAAAGTTGTGTGTTTGTCGAGGACGTGATGTTGGAGTGGTGAAGTGTTTTTGTATTGATTGTATGGTGTTGCTCGATTTTTTATGTTATGAAGATTTTTGCTATAAGTCAAGAATTTTCAGGTAAAAGTCGCTAATCGCCTATGAACGTACTAACCTCCCAAGTTGGTACCCTGCATTCACGCACACATTCGCATCCAAGTTTTGGCGTTAAGCGTCAGTTGATTATTTCTATTGGAAATAGAATCCAACTCAACCTAACGAATGAAATTGGGTTTTGTGTTGATGGATTGATCGTGGTGTTGAATACTCTCTGAAATTTTCACCATCATATAATCCAACACATCTAAACATCGCTAACTTTGAATAAATAGATTCGATACAATCAAACCATTGATTTTCATAGAAACGGAAAAATTTTCCCCCCAAATAACAACCAATCAAAGACAACAACAAAACTTAATACATAGAAAACATCGGTTCATAAATATTTTACTAACTGACTTTCAAGCAACGACCAAAACGACATTTATACTCGCATTCCCAATCTGATTCATGCATTATCGAGAAACTCATCACGCACGGGTGGTCGGTACACACACACAACACTCATTTCGGAACACACAGAACAGTCTCTGAACACAATCGCTTTATTTGCGATACGAAAATCTGAACCGAGATATGCCCAAAAGCATACAAGCACGAGAAAGTGTTCGTTTTGGCGAACTCGTTGCCAAATCTCGCGAGTTTTTTCCGCGTCTCGCCTTTTGTTAGCGGCGGCCTTAATTCGGCCGATTCGAAAAGTTATTTTATTTTTCATAGGCATCGGCTTCGACGGACGAGCGTTTTTGCGTTTTTGTGCTTTTCGGCGTTTGGATAGGTCTTTGTGCGAGTAAGCAGTAGGCTGGACAAGTCGTGTGTGACTCACGAGGATGTGTCTGTCGGGAGTGTGTAATTGATGTGTGGTGTGTGTAATGCGATGGGAGGTGGGTTGGTTTGTGGATCGAATGTGTCGTTTTGAGTTTTTGTGCGAAGATCGATGTTTTCGTCATAATAAACGGTTTATTTTTCGGTGTGTTTATAGATAGGGTTGCTAAACGAAAACTTGTTTTCTGAAATCGAGTCGTACAAAAGTTACTTCACGTCATATAATGAAAGACAAAATATATCATTTTTCTATTAATATAAAATCAACATTTTGAACCTAATGTTTTTTTATAGTTTTGATCTGAAATAATTTTAAAATTAACTCAACCATTAAAAGTCCTCATCAAAACCTATTCAACTCTCATTTAACAATAAGCAACTCTTATTTTTTTTTTTTTTTTTAAATTTCATCTACTCGTTCTTTCTCATTTAATTTTACAATCTTTAGCATCATCTCACGTATCCATCTTCAACTTCATACAACTCAACATTATCGACATTCCAAAAAATATCAACACCGCGTCACTTCTTCAACGAAATCCAACCGCCCAAAGCAAACGACAAACCAAACATATTTTTACAAAACACACTCATTGTTTCGATTGAACGACTTTCAACTGCACTTGCGTACGCACTTTTCCCCGAACTTCGCAATGAAACGGAAACGGAACCACGTGAACGCGACCACTTTTCGAATAATTTATCGCCGAAATATACATATATATATATACGCGTTATGGCGGGAGTATCTAGTCGGTGGCCTCCGCGTTTATTTCTGAAGCATTTTTGGAATTCTCTCGCGAGTTTGTTTCGACTTGCGCGCTGAAAACAATGCGTCCGATTCGCGCCATAGGCGGGCCTGGCGGTCGTAAATCGCCTCGTTTGAATTTCGCGGAAAACGGGCGCCAATTTCGGTTTAATTGGGTTTTTTTAGATGTGAGATTTGTGAAAAGTTGACGCGATGCGATTTCGATGGTTGTGTTCGTCGGTTGTTAAATGTAGGGCTTTGGAACGTCCGCTTTTTTAGTTGCTTTGCTCCGGTGTCGAAGTGTTTGTTCCGGTTAAATTTAATTATAATCGTATCACTATGAATCGGGAGAGAATAGTGATGAAATCAATACAATCTAATTATGATTAGAAATTAGATTGATGTCAATTTTTTTTCAATTTTACATTTAAAGTCGAAGCAGCGGAGTACTATAAATTTCCGTGCTCGTAGTTCCTTGTTCTACTTCAAAACCCGATACTTTAAAAAAAAACCACTATGTAAATTTGATTATTTATTTATTGACATTATCGAAGTTAAATGATAAGAAGATAAGTTTTTTTTATATAATTTTGAACTTGATACTATTTAGTAAAATATAGACGACCGCTGAGAGAAATTCTAAGTCATGGAAAAAAATCCATTTTTTTTTTGTAAATGTCCATGTCACAAAAAAAAACAACGAAATTTTTCAAAATTATTCGAAAAACAAAGATTCACAAAATTACGGGTTCTGAAAATTTACCCCCCTCAACGACCTCGATGTAAATTTTAGAATCATCGTGTTTTCATGTTTTGAAAACCACGAGTTAGGTCAGTCAAATGTTAACCGGCTCGGCAACGGTGCTCGTTGTAAACGTGTCATCGATCTTACGAAAATTTGTTTTCACAACAATCTTGCAATTAATTCGAGAAAATTTTTCAAATTCTCATCTCGATAAACTGCCTCATCATGCGCACAAAGCCACTCGCTCTTTCGAATCGACAACACAGTTCCATTAACACGTACGCAATCAGTACAACCGAACGTCCAAATATTTAATTTTCCGATCAGCTGTCGTCCACGCATTTCGAAAACGCCACACACATTCGAGTTGAACGTTCGTGGAATTGAGCCGTCGTTCGGGAAGAGCCTCCTTTGTCTCGGGACGTCGCAATTAAAGCGTGCAAATATTGTCTCGTGCGTTTGTCGCCCGATAAGCCACCGCACTCTTATTTATTGCACGTATGTACCGCGGATAACGTGCTTCTATGTGCTCCGGCGAGCGTGAAGGTTGTTCACCCAACCAGGGACTGGACCCGGGGCCGTCGGATGCCCAGGTGTTGGCAATGGGTTAACCTTCGAGCGGGCGCATTGACGCAAAGTTTATGTCGAATTCGCGTTATCGCTTCTCACACTTTAACCACTGATTCGAGCTATTGCAGGGTCAGGGTCTCTCCGACCTGTACTGGGTGTGTTTGGAAGTTTTTGTTATTCGTTGATATTTGGGAACTAGTATATAGGCCCGATGTTAATAACATCGGCTGTGATTTTGTTAAGAAATGGAAAACCATAAAATGTGAAAACCCGATTGTGTGAACCCGAAATGTGTACCCTATTTGAATATTTAATATTTAATTTAAGGTAAAGCCAGAGGCATCAAATAAGCATCATATTATAGACGTTAACTATATACGCATAAAGACCATAATAGAATACCGAAGTCGCGAACGTTGAAGCGTCGTATTATAGACGTTAACTGTATACGCATAAAGACCATATTTGCGAAAAAGTCGCGAGCGTCATCGACAAACACGCACAGACAGAAATCCGCTATTATATATAGGGGATTTCAACTGTACATTTTGATTTAACGATGTTGCAGTTAGTGAATGAATTCTGATACAAGTTATTTTCAGAATATGAATATTGTTATGTTGCGGTCTTATCCGGTAATCAAAAAATTATCATATTTGATTGGAAAAAATGTTATAATTTTTTATATGGTATCTAATGAGTCTTGCGCCGAAATTGATGATGTATGATATTAACAAAGTTCACTAATATGTGACGGAAAACGAAAACGCCATTTCGCAGATTGAAAAATCGGCACCGTATGAAATTTCGAATTTGCGAAACACACCTGATGCAAAGCGAAAAATGAAAACGCTTCATTGATACATTCGCATGAATCATTTTCGGTTATTTATCTTCGCGCTCGCAAAACAAGCAATAAATCTTTTTCCAGCGGCGCAAAACCTTTCCGGTCGCTTTTTGCCACCACCCACAACCCACACCGATATTTGCACGTCGAATTTATACGCGCCAGAGATAAAACAGAAATTCGATTAAGCTTTTTTGCCGCCATGTTACATAACTTTCGGTCCAAACTAGAGCGGCCCAGGTACAAATTGAGGCGTGTAGCTTCGAAAGCCACTATCTCTTATTCGAGGAAGTATACTTATCTTAATGTTTACACGTTATATACTTTTTATGGGTTTCTGAAAAAAAATATTTGTATATATGATTTATAAAGGTTAATTGGAATAAATTGATGATGTGATTGTAATAATATGATATGCTTACTATAATTGTATAATTATTATATAAATTGTATCAGGGGAATTGAAAAGAAAACAGAAGAGACTAGTAAAATAAGAATTGAAGAGTGATTAGATTATGAAAAATGAAGCCGAAAGATTTAAAAACTAACCTAATGAAATTTATTTAAAAATGGTAGAATAAAAGATTACTATAGAAGTCTTCACATGAACTGCAAATTAAGACGATTGTTATCATCAATAAATGCAGCTCATTTAAACCTATCAATTCTTAATTTAAGCAATACCTAATATATCTTTCATAATAAAATATTATAATTAAAAAAAATTATATAGGATGGCTACTAAAAGACTGAAGGATTTAGAAAAGTCGTAAATTGTTCATTTTGAATTTATTTTTTACAGGTTATATAGATTTAAATGAGTACATATAATATCCAGCAATGATTAAAACTCATTAAGTTTTTCTGTTCCAGTGAAAGATCAACGATTGAAACTCATTAGATTATTCTATTCCAGTAAAAGATTTATTAATGAAACTCAGAAAACACCATCAATATTTTATAACTTTAAGTTATTTCAATCTCCAAAGGTTTCTATCTAAACTTTACAAAAAAAAAAATAACAAAGATCAAAAATGAACGAGTTATGACTTTTCTAAACTCCCGAGTCTTTCAGTGGCCACTCTATAAATCTTATATATGATCTGGCTTTCGAAAAGTTCAAACAACAAGAACTATTTTATACCAAACAGTTTTAAATCATTGACTAGACCAAATTTATAAACCAACCATCAGTCACTTAACTTTATCAATTCCCAACTAACAAGACAAAACCATCTAAAATATCAACAATTCGACTTCCAAATTCATTCAACCCAACAAGCGAGCATTGATCCTAAACCCCTCAATCGGCGCAAAAGCGAAAACCGAAAACGGCACGAATCCGACGGTATTAATTATTAGTTTGCTAAGAATTAAATTATGCCGGAAGTTGGACGAAACCCTTTCCTGTATCTTATAACTGATTTATTTCGCGTGATTAATTTATCGTAAATAATCGAGTTACCCGGGAGGGACACAATGAGAGAATTAGTCGACTTGTAGCGAATTAGGAATTTCGTTAGTTGTTTCGTTAGTGTGTGTGTGTGCGGTCAGTCTCCTGAAGGGTTAATTGATAAAAGGACGTCACTGTCCTGAAGCGAGATGCTGAAATAAGTACATTTTCCGACTCGGTAAAACTCTTAATCGTATCGGCGGCAACACTCGCGTGAAATTCCCGGGAATAAGGACGTCATTGTTGGGTATTAATGGAGTTGTGACTTTTGGAATTTGTGTTTTCGATTTGATAAGTGTTGTTATTGTTTTGTGTGAAATTTTTGGAAAAGGTTTGTTTGTGAAATATTCGATTGTAACCTTTCGTATATAAGATTTTAAAATATTGTATGCCGCTCGAAATGTCAATGTCTGTAGATATTTTCAGACCGCCCACATAATGTAGAAATGTAATATTGTAATGTGAAACACGGTAAGGCTTTTATTAATGCAAATTATTAATAAATATAGTCTAAGAATAATCAATTCCGAATGTGGATAATTTTCAATGAATATTAATAAATTATTAGCAATTCGAGTGTATAATTATTAAACAGATAAAATGATTATTTTTAGTTTATATATATGAAAATTTCATTGAGTCACATTTAAAATAATTCTTGGAATTTTTCGTGAACTGTATTATGTGTACATGAAAACACATAATATGTGTACATATATGTACAAACTATCAATGTATTGACGAAACTTATTTAATTGAAGATTAGGGAAATTTGACAGATCGTAAATGAACGAATGACCTAACCATGTATTTCTGAAATAATTTTATACAATACAATAAAACTTCGCTATAATTGATCCCAATATAACGGAAATGACGAAAAAAATATCCAGTCAAATGTAAAAATTGTTTAAAACGTCCTTTATGAAATATGTAATAAAAATATTCGCCAATATTATCTATGTCATAATTCAATTTCCTATTATGTAGTTTACAGTTTCATTTAATTAAATCACTTTTTTTACAAAAATAAAATTTGATACGATATTCTTATCATCGAGTTTGAAGACACACTGTCCATAGATTGAAATATTTTGATAATTGGCGTTATCTTTTTGAAAATTGTAAATCTAGTGAAAAAAGGGTAAAAATATGTAACAATGAGCGTAATTCAACTACCAACAATAGGCACATTTCATTCGCAATTTTTTCATGTAAAGAGGTTTTTTTATCATATAAAAAGAAAAAAGTATGAAATTACATACATTTTCTCAGGATAATAATACTATTTCATGTAAGAATTTTATTATCAGACATATTTATAATATATGATTTTCAATATGCGGTGGATTCGCATGATTAGGATTCAACACCAACCGAAGAGACCTTAACCTACAGCGAATAACTACCGTGTTCTCCCTAAAATAAGATCTCCTCCGAAAATAAGCCCTTTCACGATTTTAAGAATTTTTTCGATCATATCCCGTAAATAAACCTTACTCTAACTACTATAACTTTGACATTTGAGGTTATACATTACTGATGGACGCGAATAAAATCTGTCACCTCAATAGACATTTGCCATCATCGCGTACCGTAACCACTGAGATATATATACGTGAATACGATTTGACAGATTGACATTTAGTCTATCTATCGAGCACTTGCGATACTTATTTTAAACGGCAAACTGTTGGCTTTCGAGCGATACGTTGGCGTCCGTCCGTTGCACTAGCACCGTGCAGTTTACATTATCCCGTTGGGAACCCCGGGATTAGATAGACAACAGATAGATTAGACCAGTGCTCCGCAACCGGTGTGCCGCGGCAGAATTCAATTTATTTGAAATTTTATTATTTTTCATTTTATCGTATACATTTTCTGGTAAAAAAGGCAATTATAGAGGTTGAATGTATCTATGTTTAGCTTTTTTTCTTTTTATATAATTTCCAAAAACTAACGATCGTATCGTTGGATTTTTTTTTTTTAGGAAAATCAATTCTTACCCTCCCCCCCTCCCCCCATGAATTCGTCTTTTGAATATTTAAGTATTATATTTTAAAAAACCCAATAACGAACGTATTTGTAAAAAAAGTAACGCGGACAATTGGAGGCGCGGGCCGGGGGGGGGGGGGGGGGGGGGTGGGGGGGGGGGGGGGGGGGGGGGTGGGGG
>JAOXNN020000074.1:4136146-4146842 GCA_028571205.2 Hydropsyche betteni | reverse complement strand
CTGGAGCGCCTCGGTATTGTCATGTTAACACTATCCGCCATATTGCAGCCGCGGCCATAGACATGAATTTTTTTCCGACGTCCGCTTTCGCATAACTCCCGAGGAAAGCCTCGAACGAAACGGCGACCCTCGTTCCTGGGACGTTTTGCCCGAATTTCTCCAGAAAGTGGGAAAAGGCTGCGGCCATTAGCCGCATTGTTTTCGGTTAACCGTTTCCCGAGACTTAACGAGCCGGTAATTAATAGTGCAAACAAGAAAGTTGCCGATCAGGAAACGGTCTGTATGGAGACTGTCAGCAAAAAAGGCCTAAATCAAGAAAGTGGCTGAATTTCGGCAAAGTAAACTCATACTTTATAAACAAAATGACGCATGGAATATCCCCTGTATATAATAGAGGATTTCTCTGTGTGTGTGTGTGTGTGTGTGTGTGTGTACGCTGTGCGTTCGTATGTTCGATGACGCTCGCGACTTTAAAACGACGCGTCGATACGATTATTTTTTTGCGTCTATAAAATTATTCTTCATGCGTATATGGTCTTTATGCGTATACACTTAACGTCTATAATATCATGCTTATGAAAGCGACTCTATTGACTTATGCAATACGTCGATTAATACGCAGTGGAAAAAATATTTGAATCCCCTATATATATACACGTATATAATCACCGATGGCAGATATCTGTGTTTGTTTGTGAGGCTCTCAACTTAACGTTCCAATTTAGCCTGTATGCCGTTCAAATATAACGGCTATAATTACTACACAAGAACGGATATAACGCGAGCTCCGAATTTAGTCTTTATGGTCATTATAATAACAGCTATAATCTTATTCTATATAATCTTATATTCTGGAGACGGTTATAAAATAATTTTGCATAAATGTATTCAATTTTTATTTTATTACGGAATAGTATGATTATCAACAGCCGATGTTATTAACATCGGGCCTATATAGTAGTTTCTAATAAAGATAATATCGTGGAAATTTAATCGATTGATCAAAAAACACAATGAGATTGAAAAATAATAACGGTTGACTTATAGTCTGTATAATGTGTGTAAAGTTGGAAGTTTATTAAAACTTGTGCGTCTTACGAGGTGGCTTTCAGTCGGGAAGATTGTCTGGAAAATGTATTTTTTTTTAAATTAAGTAATATAATAAAATATCGTGTCGAGTTTCGTTGCTCGTTTAAGGTGAAAGGATTCGATATTGAAGGTTCTTTCACTAACTAAAAGCGTACAAAAGGCGTGTCTTTCATAATTAAAATAAATCAATGGCGATATTAATTATAGTCGATCGAATATTTTATGTTAAGTAAAATGTTTTAATTAAAAATTCTGTAAAATGTATAAGGTCAGAGATTATTATTATATATACAGGCATAATTTTTTTTATCTAATGGTTTTCGAAAATAATCGTTTGGGAATATTCTAATATGAATTTGAAATTTAAAACAATTTTACGACATCGATATCGAGAAAACTATTTTGTGAAAGTAGTTTTTCGTAATTGCCACTGTTGAACGATATTTCAAGCGTTCGAGGCCGCGATAAACAATCTCATTTTTATTTTTTTATATAAATTTCGAATACGAATTATTAAACAAAATCTTATCAAAAATATAATTTTCAATATGCTTATAGCATACTTGATAATTTAAAAATTATATTAGTAATCGCACTTGAATTTAAATACAATAATTTGAACAGCAATATTCACCGGGGGCGTAGCTCAGATGGTAGAGCGCTCGCTTAGCATGTGAGAGGTACCGGGATCGATGCCCGGCGCCTCCAACCTCTATTTTTTTTCATTTTTCATCATTTTTATTTTCAAAATATAACACAAATCAATACATTTTCACTCCAAACACAATATTCAATCCGTAAAAGCCGTTTTCAATCAATTTCTTCAATGCTAAATTGAAACGAAATACAGCGCCTCTACCGATACACACTTACTTTGCATGATATCGATATTTTGAGACATATTGCTTTACAATACAATCTAAATCAAGATTTCCGAGACGCTTCACTCTATAAGCGTTTAGTACGGAACAAAAGTCGCCCCACACACGCTACGCATTTAGATTTTTATTCGATCGGACACGTGGCGTGACCGTCAACATTTAGCATCCGTAAAAACAATTTGATTATTCGATATTCGGACAACATGTGTCCCTTTGTGTACGCACGCGACCCATTTGCGGATGACACACCGCAACCGGACCGGAACCCCACTTTTTGACCCCTGTGCAGTTAATTGATTAATTCTTGATCTCCAGAACCAGAATTTAATTATCATTTTTCAACCGCATCGGTTTTATATACGTTTTGAAGGTATCGACTGAGAAAACTTCCTTGAAATAAAGGTGTAAATAAAAAACGAGAAGGTTAGATTTTAGAGAGAAACTTGATATTGTGGTTCTTAAACAAAATGTAAAAGGTCTATCGATTTGAGATTTGCATCAAGTTTTATGCGCTGAATACGGTTTTTTGTGAATATCTCGTCAAGTGTTGCATCTACAGAAATATAATGTAAATCAAATTTCTAACATAAAGAAATTCCTACAAAAAAGATATGATAATTTATAAAAGAAACTGTTTTTGAGATAATTTGCTTTAAAAAGTTGCTACTAACCGTATGCAGTATGTATATCAATAACAGAAGTCGTATAAATTGTAATAGAATCAGTAATCTTTTATTTGCTTTAAAATATTGTATTTCTAGACTATGGGCTGGCTAAATTTTATTACACAGGCATATTTCAGTCGCGTCTCCGTGCACAATGAACATTTTCGACTTGGCAAAGTGTCTCCAGTTGAGAGTTTGCCGAACAATTTTCATACTAAACTCGATCTGGAAGTTCCAGGCGTATGTGCGAGGTGTTCCAAGATGGAGCGTGTATATATTTCGTGTGTCGAAAACGGCTTATATGCGCTAAATTACCGACCGACTACGGTAAATTACCGTCGGGTCTGTAATACAAAGGGATTTTGTTTAATTAATCAACACTTTTGGCGCCGGTTTTGTGAAGCGTCTCGGCGGCGGTTTTGCTATGAAATTAATTTGAACGAAACCTCATTGTAAACAGATTTTCAGCCGCAACAATGGTTATGTTGCGTTTCCACACTAGACTTTGCTGAAGGAACTTCCGGATTCGTTCCTGGCGTTAATTGGAAGTACCACAATGTGTGTGTGAACGAGGTTCATTATAAATAAAGATAGAGTGATTCCTATCGCAAGGGGTTTATATTAAAAAAAAAGAAAGATAGGTAAGCTTATTTTTCAAAATTGAAAACATTTAAAATATTTGCGAGTCACGCAGAAAATTCTAAGGTTCGCTTAAATAGGTCGCCGAAATGTGCTTTCACCTTTTTTTCCGACCGACGATGCAAAATTGTGTGTGTATATGTTTTTTTTATAAATTAAATTTTATTCTTTATCCACTCTAATTTATATCGTGCGTGTATGGGCATAATAATTTTCGGGTCACTGTTGAAAAAGGCTGCGGGTCGTAATTAATTACATGTTTATTGTTAATAATTTTTTAAAGTGTGCATTGCAAAATTTTTTTGAAAGCAAAGCGTTGTCGCTTTTTCATAATGTATTTTCAGTGTAAAAGCTGAAATCGCATAATTGAGCATGAAAAATGCGACCGCTTAATATATTTTATATCATTAATTAATATTATCATTTTCATAAGTTTACATATAAAAAAATAAATGATAATAAAATAGTGACATCTATTAGAATAAATTAATACTATTTAGTACATATTGAAAAAAAATGGTTTGAAACTTCGATAAATTTAATTTTTATGTCTTAAAAAACATTTATAGAAAAGATTTTAATTTTGTCAAGTCGGCGAGTTCTTCACGTTTCAATGCCAGTTTTATAGAAGTTTCCTATTTTCTATGGGAAAGTTTGCGGTCTCTTCGGGGAGTGTTACCCCAATAAAAAGTTGCTTACACGAATCTGCTTTCTGTTGCTTGCGTAAATCTCGTGCGAATGTTCGCGTTATTGTTTTTACGAGCCGACATTTAACACACTCGCATAACGATCGATCCTCCCGGCGGCGTTTAACGATTATTATAATAAAAGTGAAAAGAAAAAATGGACGGAGGAAATATCGGATATCACACGTATCCGAAGTTGCGAACAAAGGGAAGAACAGACGAGTCGATCGTCGCGAAATTTGGCTTATTTGCAAAATATACACTCGCTGTATCGAAGGGGACTCGCATAAATATAAATTGTAGCAAATATACGTATATAAATTTAAAAAAAAAACTATCGATTCATATTTAAAGGAGATATAAGATATTTTCAAATGAAAAATTGTCGATTGAAGATTTTTTTTTAAATTATTATAAATGAAACTTGAGACATTTACCTGTGTATATTGATGAATGTATATTTGTGAGACATTTGGCTGACATTTGAAAGTGTACAGCGCGTGACATTTGTCCGGCAAATGGCGCATAAATACAAAGGGCGGGAATGGAGTTTTTTTTTATTTTTGCCGACGAAAAAATTATCGAGAGACGCTTTTTATTCAATAGATGAAAATGTATGAACGTATCTTTTTCACCAATATTTAAAGTTGGCTATAGTATATTATCGTTTTTACTTTGTATCGAATTTAAAATTTCGCATTTTCCCACAGTGAAAAATGCATAAAAAAGTCAGCATATTACCGGCTAAATAATTAGATAAATTATCCTCGCTGAACATCCCTTTTGATATACAACCCTTTGAGCGCCCTTTATTTTTTCTGATTTTACATATTCTCCGCGGGAGAAACGTTTCATTTTTGCCCGTGCAAATTTCCATCGCATATGCGTTTTCAGCGTTTTTCACGCTGAAATGTGTCCTTTGACTGAAAAGTCTTCAAACAGATATAACACACGTATAAATCGGAGCGTGAACACACATTACATAATGCGAAATGTTTACGAGTGTCAAATATTTATATAAACGTTTGCGCTTTTTTTTTAAATACGAGTTACGAGATAGGGTTGATTTTTTTTTCAGAGTAATATTTTCTAACCAGCGTGTATTAAAAAAAATTATTTGTTAACTTTTTACTCATATGAAAAATAAATTTAAATCATCAGTTATTCTTGTGTATGAATATAAATTTTTAGACAAAATTTCCCCAAAAAAATTTCATTATCGTAAAAAATGAAGCCAAATTCATTTTTTCGCGTATATTAAAATTTTTCAGATCTCGGCTTCAAAAAAAAAACTTTTATGACTATGTTTCAAACCGGTCGATTCAAACTTTTTTTCATTTTATTAATCATATTTATGATCACATTTAAAATATAAATTTTTAGCACATTATTGTTTCTAGTATTATTTTCATGGAAATGGATGAGATTAAAGCTCGAGAGATAAGTTTCGAGAAAATCTCAGACAAAACTTTAAACATGATACAATACGAGAAATTTCACGTTGAAAAATTACCCTGAAATTCTCCAGAGTGTAAAATTACAACTAAAACGTTGCTGAATTCCACAAACTATCCACAATACCTGTTTAAATACGTGGGATTACAATGCCTTGTGAATTTTCCGTTGCGCAACGATTTTCTCAGGAAAATATCGAACAATACATTGAAAGCATCAGAATTTCTCGATACCGAATCAACTTGAATAACCACAACGTGAAATATTTACAGTTCATGTATATATTTAGAACGTTTAATTTAATTTTACGAATTATTTATAATACTGTTACAGTTTTCACGTTCCAAATTTAATCTAATACAAACCAAATTCAATCATCGGAAAGTATTATTAAGACCTTTGTTAAAATAATCAATGAAATACCAATTCAATTTGATTGTGATAATTTCAGTTGATTATTTTTACATAAAAAAATAATCACATTATTTAATGAATTAATCTAAAAATATGTAACATGTATATGTACTTATCGTTTCTTTTATAATTTTTATAAAATCATCTGAAAAAGAAGATAATAAATTTGCAATGTCTGATTTTGATCTATAAAAGGTTAAATTTTAAGTTTTTAAGAAATAATTTGAGTTTTAAAAGTTTGAATTTGATTTTTATAAGATAAATTTAAAGCATAAAAGCTGAATCTATTATTTTTAGATTGGTCGAAAAGTTTTGAATTTAAAAATATATTTTTTTTGTTTTAATCATATGATATGATTTTTTTATAGAAAAATTAAAAAGACTACGTTAGTTAAAATTTAAAAAAAATGAACTTTTTTAGCATCGATGAATTTTTATGAAGTAAATGAATATTTTACGTAATAAAAATTTTTTTTAGGTTAAAAAAAATGTAGAAACTTAAATACAAATTTTTCTTTAATATATTTTTAATATCATACAAAAATTCAAAAAAAAAATTTTTTTTCACAAAAAAATAGATAACGAACCCCTTGAAAAACACCCGAACTACACCCAGGTAATTTCCCGTCGAATTTTCCTCTCGGAGCCGATTTCCCTCGCGATCCCATGAGAAAACTCGCGCTGACGAAGCCGAATTTTTCCCTCGGCCCAAAGCGCAATACACACGGCCAGAACACACACACAAAACGCCGAGCCGGCCCCGCCGTAATTAAATCATTCGCATTTATCCGTTTCACATTCGAGTTTTCCGCGAAGTTTAACGCTGCTCATTTTCGATAACTCGATTACGGCCAACTGGGAGGACGATTTGGCCCCGGAATTTATACGAATATTTGAATTTCGGCGTTTTCCCGCCTCCGACTGTAATTTAATGTCGTCGGGTTCGGGGGGGGGGGGGCGTTTCGGGAAATTCGCATTGTTTGGCCGTTGCAATTAAGAAAGGGAAACTTTTCTAATATTTGCTCCGAAGTGAGGTTCGGATTGCGATTTGTGTTTGGACGTTGTGCGTTTTCGATTTGACGGTTATGGGGTTTTCGACGTTTTCGATGTTGTATATGAGAAAGTGGCGTTGTTAAAAAATTATTTATGTTACGATTTCGTTTGGTGGATATTTTTCAGTAATTATTTCGGGAATTTATGATTTTTTACAATAATAGAGTTTATAAAAATACACTAGAAGACTGTTAAGAACATTCATTTTTTTGCTCAAAATATATTTAAAATGAATATGGTATTTTAAAAAACCAAGGATCAAGGTATTTTTAGTGATTCGATAAAACCCGATATGTTGACTTATGGATTCTTAAAAAGGTTAAATAAAAATTTATTGTAAAAATGATTATATGAAATTTTCGATTTGTTTTCTTTGGTATTATTTTTTCACTAATATTATTCAATAAATGATAAACTTATTCAATTTTGTGTTCAAGAAAATTTTTAAAATTCAATTTTTGATATATGTATAATATTAAAAGAAGAATATATTGTATTTTTTATATAAAATTATAAAGTGTAGATTATCGTTGTAAGTTGTAGAAAAAGATCATCGGATATTTTCAAAAGTAATTCAGCTATTATTTGAAAATATTTTGATCCAAAAATACTTTCAATATATATTTTTAGAAGCATAGAATAAAATTCTAATATTTTGTTTAAAAAAAGTCGGGAAATTGAAATTTTCAAAACGTTTATTAAAGAATTGTTTCAAAAAACGATAATTTTTCTCATATAAGAGAAAATTTCATTAAATCGTAAAAATCTTCTCAATACGAATTCCCAGAAAACGAAATTTCAAACACGTTTTTCTTCCAAGAACAATTACGAAGACTTAAATTCAACATGTTTTAACATTGATAATAATAAAAAAACACAAACAGATCAAACTTCCAAAACGAAACTCGATCAAAATACAAAAACATCTAAAATAAAACCTCATGACGTCAGAGGCGTCCACTCGACAAAATCGCGAGAAAAGCGCGAAAATTTCCCAGACACGAGTGCGTGCCCTCGAAACCTCCATACACCCGCAGTCGGATTTACACCATGGGGATATATATTATATGTATATTTATATACATATATATAAAAAAAATGAAAATGTGTGTAATACTCACGTTTGTGCGGCCGTTGCGGCGGGGCAGACTTCTGGTGTCGTGGCGAATCGATATATCGAGCGGGCTACTATACTATGGCACATACGCGCAAAGATGCTGGATGCTGTGTTTTATTATGGGTTTCTTCATGGGTTCTGTATGGGGGATGCTTTCGGATGAATTTTGTTGGAGAATATTGAAGAATATCGCCGAATATTAGGGGTTTGTCGAAGAAATCAGGTGGAAGTGAGATAAAATTTGAGTTTGAGAGGCTTTTTTAAATTATTCAAATGAATTTCGGATTATATTTTTCAGTTCAAATGATAGGTTGAAAGTTTGAGATTATTCAAAGTCGAAGAAAAATAATTTTCCGTTAAATTTTGTATCAAATATTGAGAAAATGCGCGAAATTTATTTGAAGAGTATATAAACGTTGTATATGACACGAATGATTTCAAATGTCGATTTAATCAAAACGTGTTATTAATTTCCAGAATATTTTTTGCGAAAATAGAAATACGGAAACCGAAGATTCGGAATCCGAAAAAAAAACAATCGGAAAATCAACAAAATTTTCAATAAAACGCGAAGAATTCGCAATGCGAAAAACCCCGAACGCTCCAACACGACTGAATCGCAAGTGCACCGAGCAGTTATACCTTGTCGCAAAAATAACGCAAAGTCGAGCATCGCCGGTGTTGCCATATCGAATCACTCGCGCTAATTAATGTCGATTTTTCGCGGAGACGGCGAAGGGGGCCCTCTCAAGAGGGAAGGGGTGCAACTTCCGAACAATTGGAAGGGGAAGTGCAACGAGCACATGCAAGTACATAAATCAATGACCGCCAGAAAAAATCTAAGGGGATGTATGTGCGGGTATGGTCGTCCGCGTTCGCGCTTTGGCCGCGAAAACTGACGTGTACGGGCGTAGCGTCACGGAGGCGCTGCGCGGCCCCGGAGGCTGCGGCGCCTTTTATACCCGGCGGGGGGCGGGGGCGGAGCGCCCCGCGTCGCCATGGACACGGGGGCGCGCGGGGGCGACGCCCCCGGCCCCCCCGGGGGGTTGGGGGGCCGCCCCGAGCGGCGGCTTCGAAACTGTTCGGTAGTTCGTAAGATATTGGGATTGTGTATGATTTTTTTTTTTTTTATGTTGGAGTGTTATGGTTTTAGCGGTTTTTGATTCGGTTTTGTTTTTGTGGGTGTTTTATTTTTTTTTTAATTTGTTTTCGGGGTGTTTTCGAAATGAGCGTTTTGTTAGTGGAATCGGATGGGATACTCGGTTCGCTTTGGGTTGGCGCGTTTTATTTATTTTTTAAATAATATATGTAATGTTTATTCGATTAAATGATTGTTTTGTATTTTATTTTATATTATCATCGTCGTCATTATCGACCGTAAATCTTCCATTTCAGGATATAATATAATATATGGTAATATTTTAATAATAATATAGAGCAATAATAAAGTAAAGCCTTGTACGTAATAAGCAAGGTTTAAACCAAATCTAAATAAAATAATATAATATAAATGTATTATCAAAATTAAAACATTTTTTTTCAGGATAGAATTTTTTGAATATGATTTTGAATAATTTCATGAAATATTTAGTGAATACTACAATATATAATAATAAAAAAACATATAGGTTCCTATAATCAAATTTTGCTAAAAACTTCTATAAACTTCATAATTTATTGATTTATAACGTAAATGCAAATAAAGAACTATTTATAAAATTTTACAAAATTTCAAAACTTTGTTAATTTTTAATAAATCAAAATCCAATCGATTACTTTTAACACCAAGATAAATTTAATTCGAAAATATTCCAACTAAAAAAATATATTTCATTCAAACTTTCATATATTGATATATTTCGTTCACAAAAAACATCAAAAAATCTTTAAAAAAAAAAAAGATCAACCCCTTTGATCAAATACAAAAACCATCCCAAAATAATTTAAAAAAAGAGATCCTCCATCCCTTGATCAATACGACGCAAAAATCATTCCAAAATCATTGAAAAAAAACCGATCACCCCCCCCTTGATCAAAATACAAAAACCATATCAATATAACTAAAAAAAAGATCCTTCATCCCTTGATCATTACACAAAAATCAATACACAAATAATTTAAAAAAAATATCCTCCATTTTTTTATCAATACGCAAAAATCGTCCAAAAATCATAAAAAAACCACCCCCCCTTGATCAAAATACAAAATAATTAAAAGAAGATCACTCCATCCCTTGATCAATACACAAAAATCGTCCCAAAATAATAAAAAAAAGATCACCCCCCCCCCCTTGATCAAAATACAAAAACCATATTAATATAACTATAAAAAAGATCCTCCATCCCTTGATAAATAAACAAAAATCATCCTAAAATCATTAAAAAAAAATCATCCTCCCCTGATCAAAACAGAAAAACCACCCCAAAATCATTCAAAAAAAAAAAAAATAACCTATTTCAAAAAAAATAAAAAAGCGTAACGATCCAAACAGCGACCATCCCCTCAACGAACACGGCGTACCAACCGTAGAAGCTGCGTCAGGATCGATCCGTCTCAGTCGTGGCGGCTCACGCACGACGTTCTCGCGCGCAAAACTCTACCGGCCAGAGGCCGGGGGGCGCCGGCGGGGGCCCGGGGGCGGCGGGGGGGGCGGCGGGGGGGGGGGGGGGGGGGGGGGGGGGGGGGGGGGGGGGGGGG
>JAOXNN020000074.1:4065758-4091144 GCA_028571205.2 Hydropsyche betteni | reverse complement strand
AAAAATATTTGAATCCCCTATACATGTATATAATCACCGATGACAGATGTCTGTGTCAATAACAAACGAACTGGTTTATTTATTAAATATTAAATATATTCAAATAGAATACGGGCATCAGATAGCCTATATGTCACAAACAAATAACAAATGAACTATTTTGATTTATTAATTAAATATTAAATATTCAAATCGGGTACACATTTCGGGTTCATACAATTGGGTTTTCACATTTTTCCGTTTCTTAACATATCCACAGCCGATGTTATTAACATCGAGCCTATATACTAGTTCTAATAATAATTTCGCAAATTAATAAAATCTCAAATCGAGCAAATTTTCAAAACGATCCACCCTCCCCCATATTAATGCCTTGTATTACACAAACTTACTATTGTTTCGCGGCAACAACGGAGTAGAATTAAAAAGATTCCCGTTTTTCCCGCCACACCCCGAAAGCGCCTTTCCCGACCCGCGCCCCTCCCCCCCTCCGGCTACGCTTATTTTATTGTAAATTTTCTTCGGCGAATTTTTCCGTCTCCGCGCCGACGTCATTTTCCTTTCGAACGACGAAAAAATCCAATTACGTTTATTGACCGGTTTTATTGCGCAAACTTCATAAAGGTGTGCGTGTGCGGCTCTTTTACGGACCGGTCGTAAAGCGGGGTGGATTTTTGCGAAATTATTTCCCGCGCTTTTTTTCAATTCGAATCGGCGATATGATTGGCGCTAACTTCGATTTTCCGAGTATGGTCGACTTTCTCGTCGGCGTTCTGGGAAGTTTTGGAGTGTCCGCTGATGTCACTTTTATGAAATTTTTTCATTTGATAATTGCGCATTTCGAAGAATAGTGATTTCTAATGCAACCGTCAAAAAGTGTTATTGAGATCTTTTTCATAGTAATCAATGAAATATTAATACAATCTATTTTTCAATTTTAAATTGATAATCTCAGTTGATTATTATCAAAAAAATTTACGTATATAATTAATTATATTGCTTAATAAATTAATCTGAAAATATATAGAATGTATAAGGGATGTCAGTTTAGCGAAAATTTCGTTTACCGGCAATCCAATTTTTTTTCTAATTACCGGTCAATTGCTAAATTAAAGTTTTAAAAATAACGAAAAACACTTTTCAAAAATACATATATATATTTTTTTACTGATAAATATTTAAAATATACCGGTAAATTACCGAAATTTTACTAACCGGTAAACTGTATATATCTCTAAAAGATATACAATTGACATTCTTTTTATATTTTTCATGAAATCATGAAAAAGTTTATAAATTTATTAAGGTTAAATTTGATTTGTAAAAGGTTGAATTTTGAGTGTAAAGATTGTATTGAGATTAATAAATATAAAAGAAACGTTATATATTCTAAAACTATATATATTCATGGTATCTATTATTAGATTGATTTATTAAAGAATTATGCATATAAAAAAATATAAAAAATCACCAACTGAGATCATCAAATTGAAATTGAATTGATTATTATGACAACGGTCTTAATAATACTTTCCGACAGTTGAAATTGACTTATAAAAGGTTCAATATGAAGTTTTAAAGTTTGTAAATAAAACGTAAAACCCGCATTATTAAAACTCCCATATTTTCCCCTTCGAAACGTTTATAATCTGATTGAAACGTACGTGTTTTTTTCGGAATGCGCCATGCAAATGTTGGACTGGCTTCGACAATGGCGGAGCGCGGCAGTCCCGCCGGAAGTCGCCACCTGTCGCCGGTGGCGCTGCCGTAGCCGCTTTTCCCGCGCAAATCCCGAGACAACCGGATGCGCAAGATGGCGGCTGCCGATACGGACGCCATTGTGTGTCGCGCGACGCGGCCATTGTCGCTGAAACTTGGATTTGTGAGACGGCTGCGAACCCTCAAACGATTGTTGAGTGTTTGGTTTGTTTAATGTTTTTGGTCTTGATTTCGATTGTTATAACTTTTTCACTTAAAATTAAGCTTTTTACTATTCAAATTTCACTTTTTTAGATCAAATTCAGTCTTTAAAACATCAAATTGAACCTTTTTCAAATTAAATTCACTCTTTTACAAATCAAATTTGACCAGAGCTTTGGAGTGAGCACTTTTGTGACTCCAGCTATGCTCTGACATAAAGTACTTTGAAGTTCAAACTACGAAGTATGTACTTTAAAGTAAGTAGTTTCGATCCGCTCAGGCTCTGCTCTGGCTCCACTCTGGCTCTACTCCGTCTCCGTTTCAGCTCCAATCCGGCTCTTGGTGAAAACCCGTTACTCCACCATCATGATCCATGTTCCTATTTCTACCCTGTTCCAAAGCCCTGAATCCGACTGTTTAAATTTAAAATTGAACCTTATACAAATCAAGTTCAACCATTGGAAAGTACACTTCAAAGGTTTTTCACATCAAATTCAACTTTTTCAACTTGAAATTCAACTATAGGAAAATATTATTAAGACCGTAAGATCGTCATCATCGTTATCATAGTAATCAATGAAATATTTCAAGGGTGTATTTGAAGGGAAATCCTTATAAAAGTAAAATGTATCTTTCGATAGTTAAACATGATTTGTAAAAGGCTTAATTTGAAGTTTAAAAAGTTGAATTTGATTTGTAAAAGGTTGGGTTTGATCTGAAAAAGTTTGAATTTAAAATATGAAAACCTAAATATGATCTAAGAAAAGGTTGAATTTGAATTGTAAATGCAGTATCTGTAAAAAAAAGTATTTTTATAATTTACAAAGTTAATGAAGTTTCTTCTAATTCCATTAAAGTTTTTTTATAATTATCTGAAACATAGACTGGTGATTATTCAATTTCAGTTTAACAACAAACTTTTCATAAAATTCAATGAAAATCGTTTACACATCAACATTTCCATATTCAACCAACTGAAAAACGCCAAAAAACCCAAAAAAATAAACACCGGCCATTTCAGTGTTACGACAAGTCTAGGCTTCAGTCCGGCCGATAGGACCTCTCATTGTTTGCGCGCGAAGTTTGAAACATCCTTCAGGTGTTCAGAAACTCGTTCAGCCCCATTGTGTCCCACAATCAACTTCATGCACGTCTTAGGACAATAACATCGTTTAAAACTGAATCCTTTGTGCCTTCGGATCGACCGACCTTCACCGTTGAGCGATTGCTGAAATGTTACTGAACCCGACGGCCCAAACAAGGACGCGATATCGACCATTACCGAGAAAACGGTTTTACCGGTATTTCCCGTTTTCGAATTATCGCTTGCATTGCGCGAACGGATGCAATTTTAATTTTTATGCAAGCGCCGATTGAGGAAATCCCGCGGCTTAATTATATGGGTGATGAAAGTTTACTCGAGCTTCGTATAACGCGGTTTATTAATCGTGTTTGTATAAAAATAGACGATCTGATTGAAATAAAAGATACATGTTTTTCCTTTTCAGCATGCACAAGTCCGATGTTGAAAAAACAACGGTCAAGATTAACATTTCGAAATTTTGTCAAACCGATGAATGAAAATGAGGGCATCCAAATGTCACGTCGAATGTTAACGTCATCAATATGCACGTAGATATTTCAAAAAGTGCATATAGATGCATTAATTACGAAAATTTAACTTATCTGAATACTAACGATACGATTGAAAGTTGATTAAAAATTCAACAGTTTCAATATCATCCAAAAACCATCGATCTATATCAGTTTTTTTCAAATTTTCATTTCCACTAGGTAATCATGCATTTTTTAATTTGATTTTATTTATTTATTTGTTTGATTTTGTTTTGTTTTGTTTCATTTTACGCACCTAAAGTGCAATTAAAGACCACTCATTTATATTATATTAAACATATATATAATATAAACATAAACAGGTGCTACTAGGTATGAGGTTGGACTGAATTTTTTTTTCTTAACCTAACCCCTAAGTTTTTTCCCATTTTACCAGATATCTATAATTCAGGTTACTAACTCCTACCTCATATAAAGTTACTAAGCAACTAAATTAGCTACCTAAATTCTCTCTATAGCCGCAGTCACAATCGTTCTTACATTCATCATCTATAATAGGATCATTCAATTCTCTTTCATATTATACATTCTAATATATCCTAATTCTTTATTTCTTTTTTCATTTGAATCAGATGATTTGTTTATTATTTACAATTTAATATTATAACACACAGTTAAAAATGAAAATAAGAAATGCATAGTTGGATACAATAATTACATGATTACATTAGGTGTTAAGTGAGACTAGGTTAGTTAAGGATTAGTTAGGTTGCGTTATGCAGCAGAAGGAGGAGGCTGAGCGCGAAAGGCAGAAAAGGCCTACCATTTAACAGTAACCATTAATCAGTGACCAATTAACAGTGATCATTTAACAGTGACTATTAAACAGTGACCATTAACAGTGATCATTAAACAGTGACCGTTAAACAGTGACCGTTAAACAGTGACCGTTAAACAGTGACCGTTAAACAGTGATCATTAAAAAGTGACCATTAACAGTGATCATTAAACAGTGACCACTAAACAGTGATCATTAAACAGTGACTATTAAACAGTGATCATTAAACAGTGACCATTAACAGTGAACATTAAACAGTGACCATTAAAATTGATCATTAAACAGTGACAACTTTCAAACCAGCAGTGCATATGGACACACGAGGCTGTCACCCTTGAGCAATACTTAACTAGTAGTTGGGTAATAGCTGAAGAGGAGGAGGCTTTTAGTGGGTAAAAACCCCACACAACTACCATGATAGTGGTGTCTTTTAAAGATTTCCCCCCTCCGAAAAAAAAGGACGGTTGGGTTAGGTTAGATTAAAAAAAATTCAGTTCAACCTCAAACCTAGCAGTACCCGTACACAAATTGAGAACCGCAATCGATGACGCACAACGCATACGTGACGTCAACCACGCACCTCAGAAAAAAAGGTTGCACCCATCTGACGCAAGCGATTACGCAAACCTTCTAGAACTTTTCACGCGGAAACGAAAGTGCACATCGTAAATCACACATGCACACCCGAAAAGTGCACTCGTTAGTTTTTTACGACTTAGCCGAAGAGTGAAAGAGCCGGAGTCGTCGACCGCGAGTGCGTCGTGCCACTTGTGCCCCCACCACTGCCACTATTTATTTGGTTGTTGTTGTTGTTGTTGCGAAACTGGCTGCTTTTCGGCGACGCGATTTGCACACAATGGCCGCGCCGGGTTTTACCTGTGGGCATCGGAGGTGTTGCGCAATCGTGTCTAGGAACGTTTGCGGATGGTTAAGCGGGATTTTCTTCGATTTTCCGATTGTTGGGATGTATGGGTTGTATGGAAGTTTTGGTGGGTCTTTGAATTTTCTTTTGATATAGTATATAGGCCCGATGTTAATAACATCGACTGTAGTTTTGTTAAGAAACGGAAAACGATAAAATGTGAAAACCCGATTGTGTGAACTCGAAATGTATACCCGTCGTTCATTTGAAAGAAGGAAAAAAAATCATCATCATCAAAATTCGCGGTTCGGGTCGTTCATTTGAAAAAAGAAAAATAAACCATCATCATCATCCATCCATCATCCATCATCATCCATCATCATCATCATAATCAGAACCGTTCGGGTCATTCATGTAAAAGTCGCGGAAAAATAAAAAATAAAAATTCGCGAGCGTCATCGACACACACACACAGACAGACAGACAGACACGCAGAAATCCGCTATTATATATAGGGGATTTTTGATCTCGATGAGGCTCATGGGGTGGGGCTCTATGATGAGCATGAGTACAGTAATCCTCATAACGACCCCTCTTATAACGTCTACGGCGTTCCCCCCTATAAAGACCCCTCCTATAACGTCTGCGGCGTCCCCCCTATAACGTCATTTTTTTCAAATGCATTTAAATTCTAATTTTTTTCAAATGTATTTGAAAAAAAATTAACTCGTAAAAATGTCTAAAAAAAAATTCATTTTTTGATTTCTTAAATTCCTCCCTATAACGTCGAACCTATCTTGACGTTATAGGGGGGATTACTGTATATGGAAACATGAGTATTTTTGGGTTTACGTTACGGTACTTTTGGATATGTTAAGAGTCGTTTGCGAAATTACTTATTTTGCGAACGACGCAAATTTTTTTGCATGGTATGCGAACAATATGCCCTCTATTGATATTTTTCACCTAAATTTGGTCTTATTCCTATTAACACTTTGTGCTATCACAAGTGTTATATTCGTTTCTACACCTCTTAATTTTCATGGTCTTAGAAGTTTCAATGGTTAGGTTAGGTCCTTTTTTTAGTTGTCAGCTTTGATTATTATTTAAAAAGTTAAAGTTTCTTCAATTAAAAAGAAAAGCAACGAAAAATAAGTCAAAATTTCGAATAATGAAGTTGTTTAATTTTGAAAAACATCAACGGAGCGCTATCCCTTTATATTACAATGTTCATGTACGAAGGGAAACTGTTTTGCTTCGTACATGAACTGAGCAATTTCACAAAATACGTAATATATACAATGGGGTTTCAACATGGAATATTCAGTATTTTTAATTTATAATGATGATTCATCGAAGAATTTATTTTAATTTCCTTGAGTTTTTTTAATCAGTATAATGTTATTAAAAATATGAAGTATATTATAATGGTAGTGTAAAATTTTAAATGATGCACTGATAATGTACTTATATTTTTTTTAGAATAGGAAAGAAGTTATTAGAATTTTTATAGAATTTTCCATGGTAATAAAAAAAATACGTGCCTACAATATGAGGGTGTATAAAAGAATTTTATCATTTCATGATAATTCATTGAAGGACTTTCAATTAATTCTAGAATTTTCTCATTAATGATTATTGTACTGAAAACAGGTTAGTGAATTTAATATGAACTATTTTTCTTTTCAATTGAAATGTATAAAAAAACGATGCAAGATAATCGAATTGATAAATATTTTCGAAAACGAATTCTATTTCAGGCAATATGCATGGAATATTCTTTACTGAAAAAGAAAATTTGTTTTTTTGAGCGGAAAATTTACATACGACAAAAACAATACGATTCCTGAAGCCATTCAAACGTAATACTTCGACAAATATATTTTCCAAGGATTTTCCTAGTGCTTTGTATACGACGAGGAAAATTTTTTCAGGTGCAATACACTCAATACAATGCAGTTCGCAATCAAAATGCATAAATATAAACGCCATTATATTATAAATGAGATATTCGAAATAGAAAGGATTCGAATTTTTCCTGTTCATATCTCTATTATGAGTCAACGAACCGGTCAATATAATTAGTATTCGTCAATTGTATTCTATGAATTTGTGAAAGTTAAAAATCTACAAATTGAATATTCATCCACTTTTTCACACATATAATATAAATAGCTTTGATATAACATAATATAAAGTGATTCATAGAAGAGTTCAATGAACTGTAAAACCTCATAAAGATAACTAGTTTATATTTATTTCTAGAATAACCTTGCTGTTCGATAAAAGTATATGATATGTAGAAAACAAATAATTTACGTTCAATTGCCAATCGTTCGGAGACAATCAAACAATTACGATCCACTTTCAACGATTTTGAAGTATCAACTGAAAAAATTATGTCAAAATCGACTCTGATTGATATTCTCGACAAATCATGGCCGATTTGGCAACTCGTGATGTGAACATAATTTTAAATTTATACTGTCATCGAGATTTATCTTTGGAAAGATTGATTTGTGAAATCGTCGTGCGTTTTCGCACTTAACCTGAAAAATATAACAATCGAAGTGTTCGAAATGAGTAAATATTTATATTTGCGAAGGCATTGTTTTACGCCGAGCCCATTGTTGTGATCCAAATAAAACAAAAAAAAAATGATTCTAAACTCTGGTTCTAGTTTCAGATGTAATTTATTCGATTATTCAAATGTGACTGTTTTGCAATCGCAAATTTGTCACCAATCTTCGTGGGTAGCTAATGCATATAAAGTCTTGAATGAATGTCGACGAAAAGTTTAATAAATTTGCATCGAATTATGCATAGTTATTTTCGGCATAATAATTCATTGTCAAATGTATAAAAGAACATTTTTTTGATAACGCAATGAAATTTTTTTTTATCGATTATCTTTGCTTATTATATTTTGGAAAATAACACAAGAAATTTTCTATCTAAAAAATATTCAAATATTATATATGCCAATCCCCTATATATAATCACGGATTTCTGTGTGTCTGTCTGTTCGAATGACGCTCGCAACTTGAGATATTCTAATATGGTTTTTATGAGTATATAGTTAACATCTATAATATGATGCTTATTACCTACTAACTACTGGTTTTGTCTATATGACGTCTGGTGACAACAACAAATGAACTATTTTGATTTTATTAATTAAATATTAAATACTCAAATCGGATACGGGCATCGACTTTAAAATAATCACATACTCATCCCGATGTTATTAATATTTAATATATTCAATATAAATTAATAGATTACATCGTGATACATAAATATAATAAATCCATTCCATCTAAATTTCCATTGATCAAATCGAAAAAATGATTGACTCTATAAAAACGTATTCCATCTCTATTTCTGCAATTTTACTTCTTTAATACAATTCTTAAGAAAAAAATGTATATATAAATCCAATACGTTCTATCGAAAAAAAAAAAACAACATTTACATCCACCGATTAACAAAAATTAAAAACTCAAAAATACCGCATTACATCACCGACGAAAAAAAATGACCGAAACTTAACATCTCAACTTTCGATCCTCGCACAGCGTTTCGACATACCTCTTGCAAAAACGACCAGTTTGAGAAGCGCTGGCCGGTTATTCCTCGGCGGGAACACCGGTCGAAAGTGGCAGGCAAACTAGACAATATAAAAAGTAAACGTCCGCCCGCAACTTCAGTCATCGTCGGGCCGATAAACGACCATAAGCTGTCTGCGGAATTGTCGGATCTGTGTTTTTTTTTTCGATTTTGAACCTCGAGAGTATATCAGGAAAATGGCCGGTTTGGTATCGCTGGTGGTTAAGTGTGCTTTGTTCATGTTTTTGGTTTGTAAGTTGGGAGAAGTCCAAGGGATGCCGGCCGTTGCTGATGATTATGAGGCTGTCGAAATTGGAGGTGAGTTCTGAAAGGTTTTTAATACGTTGTGTGAATTCTCATTGTTGTAAATGGATGAAATTTTATATGTTGATTTGTTGCAGTTGATCAAGAATTGCCCGTTGAAGAAGATAAACTTGAACCGAGAGTCATTTGTAATATGCCGATGAAGAGGGGAAATTGCAGAGCTCTTCTGTTGAGGTGAGATTTTATTTTTGTTTGAATGAATGTTTCGAAGTAATAATTTTTCTTTAAGCTTTTAAGATCTTAAATAATATGACCGATGTATAGAACAGAAAATTTAAAACGAATTGACACTTAAAATAATTGTCGAATTCGCAATAAAATTCTTGAAAAAGAAATATATACACCATGGACCAAAAATATTTCCCGGCTCTTAATTTTTTGATAAAATTAATACCTGAAACTATTTTGAAATTATAGAGAATATCATTTTCTATTTAAGTAAATTAAATTTCTCAGAAGTTACAAAAATTTTTTATAATGAAAACAACATTATGGAAAAATATCATGTTTTGTTTCTATAAGATTTTTTCGGTTCAATACGGAATTCATTTATTATTTCGATTATTATTACTTAAAAGTACATTATTTTATCTAAAAATTTATTTAATATTTAATTTGTACTTAGTTTTCAGGAAAAATATCGTTTGAGTTTTAAATTTTATGCAGCATGCCTTCATCTATGATTTTTATTCATGCCAATATAATTTTTCTCGATTACTTTTCTTTTTTTCTTAATAAGAGTTATCTTAGAACTTTCTTTTATAATGGATGTTTGAAGGTCCCTATTTGACTAGATCCGCCATTGTTCAAATGTGAGAATTATGATTAGTGAAATCCCAACTCGGACATCATAAAAGAGAAAACGAAATAGAAGATTTATCAAACTATCGACTCTAAACTAACTTTCTCTGTTTTTATTTAGAATTATATAAACAAATTTTATCGAAAAATCTTTATATACTTTTTCGACCGATTGTTTTTTACCCACATTCATTTTCTAAACAGGATGCACTTTCTTTTACTTTCAGATGGCGATACGATCCAACAACTGGAGAGTGTCAAGAATTCAAATACGGAGGATGTGCTGGCAATGCAAATAATTTCGCAACCAAGAAACAGTGCCTCAGAATGTGTGACGGTAAATAATCAAATTTATTTATATATTTTTTAATTCTTTTAAACAAAAAAAATTAATTGTTGTATAATTTTTCAGGTATTTAAAATGTAATTCATCAAAGGAAAGAAGAAAAATGTACAATTTAATTTTATACTTTGATAATTTTAACGCATGTACATAATCGCTTTAAATGTTTCTAAAATCAGTCATAGTAATAAGTTTTGCAAATTTTATTTTTCTTATTGTGAATGAAAATGTGATTGTTAATTTATTTTTGCCAGTATTTTATATGTAAATACATTAATAAAAAAATATTTAAGTAATAAAATTTATATGTTTTACTTTTACAACTATAATTACGAAGAACAATCGGTTTTTAACTGCCGATTCTATTACATAAACAAAACGATACAAAGGCCGATTAGTGCGGCGTTATGGCCGCACCTGTAATTTTCCGAGACCAATTTTGAATCGCGTCACGTCAAGCGTTGTCGAATTACATCACAACAAATCGATAGCCATGATTCGAAAACGATTGCTTTTCCGTTCGGGCTTTTGTTTCGGAGGGAAAGCGCACAAAACCTGGAAACACTATAAAAAAAGGGAAGCCGAAGGAAAAAATGACCGATAATTTGTCAATTCGCGGTTGACTTCACCTTTAATGGGCCTCGAGACGAAGAGGGGTGACATCTGGGATGTTTTCAAACTGTGGGACGGGTGTCAGTCTTCGGGAAAATTGTGATTGAAATTTTTTGAATATTTTTATGAATCTAAGTCGTAAATGGTTATTGTAATATTGTAATATCATATTATATTATATTACATGATGTGAATTAACACTATATTTGGTTTTAATTGAAAATATATTCATTAGAATTCAAAATAAATAATTAATATATTTGAATAAATGTGCGAGATATGCTGCCATCTATTGAACAACATCGAAAACACTCTAACGAAAAATCTTTAAAAAATACAATTTTTTTATTAAAAAAAAAAATTAAAATTAAACATTCTTAAATTGAATCGATCTTCACAATCATCATATCCATTTTGTAATATTTACTGTACAAAAATACCTTTTTAATAATTTTTAATACAAAACGATTTCTTATAACAATTTTTTTTAATAAATCAAAACATCAACTGATCGATTAAACCAACCATCGCTCAATTACAACGAAACAAACATTTGGGAAACGCAGCACCGTCCACGAAAAACCCAGAACGAAAAAAAACCAAACAAACATGGACTTGACATCTTCCATACAAATAGTATTCCTACTATTCGCACATCTATCGACTTTTCAAACGTTTCAGGAAAATTTCAGTAAAAGGCTCTCCCGCGAAAACATCCAATGCGGCGAGGTTAATGGTGACGCAGGTGCCATGAATGCGGGCCCCCGTTAACGTATTGCCTTTTAGCGATAATTAACTGGACCGATTAAGCCTTTGTGAAAACGCCGTGTAAATAATAAAGGTGACTGTTTTCGTGTCGAGGTGCAAAATGGCGCAATCGCCCGGCTCGTCCGTGAATGCGAAATCGTTTTTACGTGGATGAGTTTATCTGGATTCGAAATGTGTAATTGATTGATGTGATTGTGAATAATGTTTTTTTGAAATTAATATTTGTGTAATTTCGTTGATATAACCTATAATCGAGTTGAGGTTATGTTCGGTTGATCGTTTTGGTAACCGTTTTAGATGCATACTATACAATCATATCATCCTATTGTTTATATAATATGTTTAAAGAATATTTTTTATACTTCTAATTGAGATTTTCAGTAAATATAAACATAACCTCAAATTAAGTGAAGGTTGTGTTATCATTTTTGTAAATTTTTTGATACATATACATTTTTTTATTTATTTTTAGTGACCGTAACCTATTATAATATCAATTTGATATTCATTTTCATATCTAGCAATTTATTTCAGTGAATAACTTAATTTTCATGATAAAAGCCAAAAATTAGTCAGTGGAGAAGTTAGATAAGAGGTTATGTTCAAATAATTATTGAACATTAAAAAAAAAAATTATCGTTTGTATCATCTAACGATTTTCCCATAAAAAATAAATATATTTTTTCATCAGATTATAGCATATTGAATTGAGGTTATGTTCGATCAACGATTTCTGTCACCATATTGGATTTTTTTCAACAATTCATCAAAAGTTTAATTTCTTTCTTTATTGTTGAGTAATCTTACAACGAAACAACGTCGATATCGAACCTTGCAATTTTCCAAATGCAAAACTACAGCCACAATCCACAATCGACGCAAAAAATACGGCGCATTATGCCGCGTAATTAATGACGAGTGCCCGTCCGTCTGTTTATTGTTCGCGGCATGTCAACTCGGAAAGAGCCTCCTCCGGTCGCAATCTGAAGGGTTTCGTAATTGGCGCCATTTAATTAAAAATTCAGCGGCGGCCATTGTCTGCGGCCGAAGCGCGCGGCCATTGTTCGCGCGCCCATTAATTTCGAAAATGGTAATTAGAAAAATTGAAAGTGAAATGAACGCGGGGCGTTAAAAAAAAAGAGACGTTCTGTCCTAGAGGGAAAAATAGGAGACGTTCAAAATTGAGAGGTTCGAATGTGTGGGGGTTGTTTCGAGTTTTCGAGATAGCCGTTTATCCGCGAATTTAAAATGGCCGCTGCGTGGCTTCCGTCCAGCGTAATGGCGGTCCAAACGATCGCCGGAAGTGCGCAGAGTTTCGACGGTTCGTTTTTTTTTTTGGTTTTATTTCCGCGAAGGTTTTATTGCGTTTGAACTTATCAGCGAATGTAAAATAAGGGTGAGCGCGACCCGCGGAGGTACTTGGTCGACTCTGAAAAGATCTGATAAAGATACTTGCGCCTAAAAGACTAGTAGTAAAAGTGAAAATATATACAACATAAAATTTGAATGACGGCGCGGTCGTATTGTAATAATATCTAATATTTTTCTTTTTCATTGTCCGTTATCAAATATGGCAATAAAGTCGAATTAATTGGTGAAAATTGTTCCTTGAAAAATTTTCTATTGAAGAAAATGTGTGGAAAACTAATCGAATATAATAGGTTATTAGTGACATCTACATATTAAAAATTTAGTAAGTATTCATTTTTTCATTTCGCCAAAATTATTTTTTCATTGAGTACTTTTACTTATAATTAGTACAAAAATATTCTTTATCGTTAATTAATCTTTCTGAAGTAAAATATCATCAACTTAGTTGTTATTGTAAAATTTATATTCTTTTATCATCATCATATGCAGCATACACAATATAAACAGGAATTTGAAGTTTTTCCAATGTGTTGTCAGAAATTTAAGTTTTTTTTATGTAGTAGTAATGAGAGAAAATCAAAAATAAAAGAGTTAAAATTCTAAATTTCATACCATCTTCATCAAATGTTTTCTGCTGAAATATATAAAATCATATTCATCTACTAAAAGCATCATTTACAACTTAACTTTTTCAATTAAGAGTTGTAAATCCAACGTCACATAACTGTTCTAAATATTTATAAAATAAAAACGAACAAACAACAATCCACTTTCCCGTAAAACAAAAATACACAAAAAAAAAAACTATATACGCTTAAACACTCAAGACAAAAGTGTCACAATTTTAAAAGAAATGCAAAATCTGGCGTTCTCCCGCAGATCGACCGTGCAATTTCCACTCTGTCATATCTCGACCATCATCATTACTTCCCCTCTTCAGCAAATATTGTGATACTTTTCACACCCCTCGTCGGGTCTGTGTAATGCCGATTCTCGACACCCCACACCGCCCAAACGGAGCATCGCATTTTAATTGTTTCAGCCCCCCTATCCGAAATAATGAAGACGTACATATGTAAATCTATTTGTGCATCGAGAGGACAAAAATGAAAATGCTTGTAGAATTATTTTTAGTGTATTAATATATCAGCGTTGCTATATCGTCAATTACATTTGTTACACCAAAAACGAATTTTTAACATGATGTTTAGTGATCTAAATTTACATGCGTCTAATTAATGCTTAATTTTAATTTGTAAAAATATATTAGATACATTTATGGATGGATTTTTATAATTTGATCTTGTTTCTATATATAGTAAATGCCAGCCGATTATATAGTACATGATTCATAATTAAAAATGGCTTTGGCATAGTTTGAAATTCAATATACATTACACATATTACAAAAAAACTGGTAAAAAACGTAACATAAATTCGCTATAACGTGAATTTCAATAAAATATAAATATATTTAAAAAGCCCACATTTGCATTTGCTAACTACTGATATTTTTTGCTAATAAGATTGAAAATTTAATATTTAGCTCCCTATAAGAGGACAACTAATATGTGATTGTTAAAATGAAGGAATATTTGAGCTGGTATGTTTACAAAATCACGCATTGAATAAAATACACGTAAAAACTATTTTGAAGCATTTATGTTTAATACAATTACAAATATTCAGTTTATGTATTGAAATGTAAGTACATAATTTTGATTATGATGGAACTGAAGTGATTTAATGGAACTCGCATTCTGCATACTGCTCTTTTCCCTTTATATTGTCTATGAAATCAGTCACATGTCATTACAAAATTCATTCAGCATCGTTTCTAAAATATGAATGAGAAATTGGTCTTGTACCTAATTCTAAGCAAATATGATGTATAATTGCTATTTTTCGGAATATAACAAGCTCGGGAATCAATCTTCACTTTTAGTTTTTAATTCAAGCAATAATTTCCGTATACATTATAAATATTCATCAATGAAATTGCTAAATGATAAACAGTAACAATTATTAATTGAATATTTTTGTATTAATAATATAAATAATTTTTCACATTAAACTATATGATAAAATTTTAAATTATAAAAAAATTAGTATTCTACATTTAAGTAACATTTTGATAAAAGGTATTCAGATATTTGAAACATGAAAAATGTTTCATTTGAGTGCGTATAAAACTGGTTCATAGCTTTTTTATGATTTAATCAATTATATATAATTAACAAAAATCTATAAACATCAACAGTTGTGTATAACACATTTCTATTGCACACATTCATTAAAATACTATAAGCTATATAATTGTTAAAAGTATACATATTATATTAAAAAATACTAAAATGTTAATTTAGCTCATGAAAAAATTAAGATCGGAATGCATAAAATTTCAATACATATTACTTTTTTATTTAAAACATTCCACTAGTAAAAAATAAAATAAAATTAGCTCAGTCAATTGGTTGAAATTTCACAGAGATTTTGCTCGTTTCATAAAAATTAAGTATTATTAAAATAAGACATAGAAGTCGTACAATAATTGTATATTGACAGTAATTGAAACAAAATGAGTATATTATTCATTAAATGCAGCTCCAAACTGCCACTCGTAATTTGATTACAGAATGTTCTAACACTATATAAATTATATTATATCAATTATCACAATAAATTTAATTTATTCAGTACATGTTACAGCAATAAAATAAATCGTTCAGTTAAAAAACTATTAGTTTTATTAGTTAGTATATTTTGGGTGTGAATTAATTCAATTCTTTCTAAAAGAATCTCTTATTCATCGTCGATGATACAATCTAGCGATACTCAGGGCCGGTTCGCCAGTTCGTCCATCCTGCAACGAACAGCCATTTCGGCAACTTCCAAACTCGTATAATCCAATTCTTTCACAAGGCACAGTACGGCGGAAAGAAGATTCGAGTTCTGAATAATACAATGATGGTTTAGAATTTAAATATATAACAAAATTTAAAAAAAGTATTAAAATAAATAGAGCTATACGAACTCGGGTCATAGGTCGTCTCGTGAAACCTTTGTGATCGGCCATTACAGCACTAGGTATTTGTCCTTCCCGTTCCTTCGATGCACTCACAATACTATCTCTTTCCCATTGCTCTTGTTGAGGTGCTGGAGGTTGTCGAATATTGCTATTAGATTGATAGTATTGTGGAGTGTTTTCGTGTGCTAAATTTTGACTAGCATATCTAAAATACAATTAATTTTTATTTTAGTATTTGAAAAAATTTGTATGTTACGCTATGTTTGAAAAAAACAAAGAATCTTTTTTTTTCTATGAAATTTAACATCAGCTGATGTATATTTGCCATCTAATGTAGACGCATCATTTAACGCCTTCTGTCAAATATGACGGGTGATGTGCTTACAATAAGTGGTAGCAAACCTTTTCTCATTCATGTGCCACAATTTTCAATTATTTTTTTAATGATGCATGAGGCACTGAGGCATGCCAAGGAAACTTTAATACCCTCCATTAAGGTATGTCAACTGTCATATATGACAGAAGACATTAAATAACGTATCTGTGCTAGATGACGTCTATATATCATCAGATCTGGTTAAATTTCATAGACAAAGCAAGATTTTTCGCTTCGTCTATAGAAGTGATTACACAAACGTGATGTAACATATATATCTGTGGGAAAATCAAAATTGATATCTTACCGATCACCACGTTCATAATAACATTCCCCGTGTTGCGATTGTGGAGATGTCATATCGACAGAATGTCTATTATTTTGATGTTGATACCGACTTGTATTATGTTCACCATTAACCGGAGTATATTCCTGGAAAATTACAAGACGAATCAATTACAATATTCGAATAACATACCATCATCTATTCATTGTTTTATACACTTTTCCAACGAGAATATATTCTCTTTGAAATCTATTATATAACATCAAAAGCAAGTGAAATGAATCAATGTTAAAAAAAGCAATTAGTAAATATGAAAGGATTCTATGTACATTTATGAATAGAATGAAAGTAAGTGTAAATATGAAATTCATGAACTAGGTGCAGTGTAGTGCGGCTAACTGGCGTTGCACCTTTATACTATTGGCTGATTGACTGTGCTGTAGCATACGCCTGTAAGCTACCGTATCATTTGTTCCTAAATTGTCTGTCGGCTGTGCTGGATCATCTTGAGATCTCGACGAGACTTGTGGCTGCTGCGACTGCTGTTGGTGGCTCGATAGATCATCTCCTAACGATGCTGATCTCTTTTTTTACAAACGGTATAGAACATGTTAGTAAAGAATAAAAGATTTATGTAGATTTAGTATAACAGGCAATTTTAGTGGATATAGTGAATGTGGTTAACTTTCATTCGAGGTGATGAATGATTGTTGATCTATATTTTTTTATTTTACCTCGAAATATTGTGTTCTTGGGGGAGGTTGTTCGTATCTTGGATCTTCATAATTTTCTGGTGAATAGCACCTTTGACGAACGGGACTTGTCTGAAATTCGTTAAATCATATTTTAACTCTTTCTTATTAAAAAATTGTGTATAAATATTATATGTATAAAAAAAACCTGATTTCCATTCGTGTTCGGGGGAGATCTTGGTAAAGCTGAGGGTCTGTTGTATGCTGCCGTTGAGTTTTCTTCTTGATATCTTTCATATTCTTGCTGAAATATTGAATATTTTCATGTTAATCAAAATGAACAGTATTTTTAAACTACCCAACAACTCGTACCTTTCTTGAGCCATTTGTCATAGGTGGTGATCTTCTCAAAGCCGAAGGTCGACCATGTCCATGGCTCACGACAGTATTTGGGTTTTCATATGCTTCTTGATTCCTATCTGAATCCTAATAAAAAAGAAAATTATATTTGAAAATATTCAGTTCTATAAATGTCGAGTTTTAGTTATGAGAAAAATGAAAAGATTAAACGAATTAATATTTTAATACGTTAGACTCACCTGATCACTATTTCTATAATCATCCCTTTCTACATTTTTATCTGAGCTATTCTCATCATTTCTCGTCCAATACTGATTGTAGTTATCCTGTAAATTTTGTTAATGCGCTAAAATTATAATTGTTACGCCACCATTACGTTAAATGAACTCAAAAGAATGAGAAAATTAACTCATTATTGATAAAATATTAAAAATTTATATTATGCTAACAATTTCAAGATATAGCATTAATGAATCTGATGAAGATTGATTATTCTCTCCCCATAATTACTGTAGCGATACATTATTTTGATCTGCATTAATGACTTAAGAATATATGAAAGGAAATGAGATAGAAATCATTTGTAAAAAGCCAATACCAATTCTGGTTCGTAATCATCTTCGCCATCTGAATCAATAAGAGGAGTACCCTTTCTTGCAGCTTCTTCAACCTGAAAAAATATTTATAAAAGTATAAATAAGAATTGAATCATAATTTTTTTTTTCGTATGAATTTAGTGAGGTTTCAAACCATTTTTTTTTTTTATTTAACTCAAATGAAAATTTTGAAAAAATATTTAAAAATTCAAAAGCATATTTTATAACTAATAAAAAATAAATATGTGTAATAAACTATTAAAAATATACCTCTTCAGCTTGGACGACTACATTATCCAATTTTTCCAACTGCGGCAGCGCCCTCAAAACTGTCATACGATAACTGCAAATACGAAACGTAAACATTAGATAATGATTTTCAAATATAGATGACATCAAAAAATGGAAAACTTTTGTCCGACGCCGAAACAATCGAACTATGAGCAATCTTTGAGGTGTGCCAATGTCAACGTATCGTCACACTTGAAAAAATGCAAATATTCACATATGTTTTTTCGCAATATATCCAGTGTATGATTAGTGCATTTTTTGTGATAAGAAATTTTGTATACATGAAAATACTATTATAATGTATTCACGATAACGCTAATATTGCAAAATTAGAATGTATTTTCGCTAAACAGCGCATCGAACTCTGATAACTATCAGTGATTGATTACTGCCGTTTTCAAATTGATTGATGATCAAAATGTTTATACAAGCTACACAGTTTAATATTCATTAATTATTATTTGTGACCTAAATCATTATGCAAGCATTCGGTAAATAAAAACACACATGTGATTCATATACAAACATATTTAATCAAATAAAAAAGCAAGAATTTTAATTTTATTATTATTTTTTTTAAATAATAGAGTTTTTCAAATTTCATATACATATTAGAATGGCTACTATTTAAAGGCAAAAAATTAAATGGTTAGAATTTGAAACATGTTTTGGTCAGAATTTTAATCAAAAAAGGGCAGAATAAAATGATGAATTGTATGAATAAAATAATAAATGGTCAGAATACTTTAGGTTAGGTTAGGGTTCTTAATATTATTCTGACTGTTTAATATAAATTCTGACAAAACAAGTTAAAATTCTGACCATTTAAAAAGGGATACTATTATATTTAAATGATTAGAATTTAAATACGACTTTGGTCAGCATTTTTATCCCATTAATCAGAATTTATTTGACATTGGTCAGAATTTTAATTATATTTCGGTCAAAATTTTAATCGAAAAGGTCAGAATAAATGACGAATGGTCAGAATTTTAACTGGTTTTGTCAAAATTTATATTAAACAGTCAGAATAATATTAACAACCCTAACCTAACCTAACCTATTCTGACCATTTATTATTTTATTCAGACGATTCATCATTTTATTCTGACCGTTTTTGATTAAAATTTTAATCAAAATATAATTAAAATTCTGACCTATGTCAAATAAATTTTGATAAATGGGGTAAAAATTCTGACCAAAATCGTATTTAAATTCTAACCATTTGAATATATAATAGTAGGCCTATTTAAATGGTCAGAATTTAAATACGATTTTGGTCAGAATTTTTATCCCATTTATCAGAATTTATTTGACATCGGTCAGAATTTAAATTAAACTGTCAGAATAAATATTGAACGGTCATAATTTTAACTGGGCTTTTTAGAATTTATATTAAATGGTCAGAATGATGTTAAGAACCCTAACCTAACCCAATTTTATTCTTACCGTTTCGCTATTAAATTCTCACCATTTATTATTTTATTCTGACAATTCATCATTCTATTCTGACCGTTTTCGATTTGAACTCTGACCATTCATCATTTATTCTGGCCTTTTTGATTAAAATTCTGACCAAATTATGATTAAAATTCTGACCAAAATATGATTAAAATTCTGACCAAAATATGATTAAAATTCTGACCAAAATATTATTAAAAATCTGACCATTTAATTTTTTGCCATTATATACACAGAGCGGTAACATAACGTGCTATTGAATGTTTTAATTCAATTAACCCTTCGTGTCCCAGTGGAAGAACCACCATGTCACCATTTTTTGCCAACATCCCAGTGATTCTATTGCGATACAAAGGGTTAACGAAATAATAAAAATTTCCAACTAAGGCAGGACTTAATAAGTATGCTCATCATGTATTGATAGTCCACTGCACATTGATGTTATTTATAAAAGAGATATAAAATCTCATGCGTGTATCTGTATGTAATGTATTCCATGATAATAAATTGTGCTCGAAAATTAATATACCATGACCAGTACTGTAAAACGCCATAAACACCTTAATTTGAAATTTTAAATAAATTGCACAATTCTGCTTTTTAATGGATTTGGAACAAGTTTAAATCTTTAAATCTCCATAGTAAATTGAAAACCACATGTGCAAAAATATAAGTCACATTCACAGTCCGTACATAATGCGTATGGTTTTGTATAATGATGTTGAATAAATTCCACATTGTGCAAATCTATTGTTTGTAATATTTGAATTAATGGAAATTCACTCAGTTACGTTTTTATCGATTAGAATAGATGTGAAAATTCACAATTTTATCAATATAGCGTATACGATAGCTTGAAACATTTGTAATTAAAATTTTACTTATTTTTATGTTATGTTTCATAATTATAGAGTTCCGGCAAGAGCTCTGTTATCGAGAGTTTAGTAGGATGCGATTTTCTACCGCGAGGTACCGGAATTGTTACCAGAAGACCTCTCGTTTTACAATTGATTTACACACCAGAAGGAAATACAGAACATAGATCTGCCGAAGAAGGTATATATTTTTTTCAATATAACTTTCTTTTTCCTTCAAAATAATGATACGATCTTATTTTATTGCATTTTAGGTACATTAGAAATTGAAAAATGGGGTAAATTTTTACATACCAAAGAAAAAGTGTATCATAGTTTCGAAGATATTCGAAGAGAAATTGAAAAAGAAACGGAAAGGATGGCCGGTAGTAATAAAGGAATCTGCCCGGATCCAATTAGTCTTAAGATTTTTTCATCAAAGGTCGTCAATTTAACTTTAGTAGATTTACCTGGAATAACTAAGGCAACATTTCATATAATTTTTTTTTATATACGATTATGTATTCTTTATTAAATTTAGTTAATTTATATTAAAACTTGTCTTTTTAGGTGCCAGTGGGAGATCAACCTCATGATATCGAAAACCAAATCCGTGAATTAATTTTTAAATATATATCGAATCCTAACTCGATTGTGTTAGCTGTCACTTCTGCTAACACTGACATGGCAACGAGTGAAAGTATTAAAATGGCCAAAGAAGTCGATCCCGACGGAAGGAGAACATTGGCCGTTATTACAAAATTGGATTTGATGGATGCCGGTACGCATTTAGAAACATTAAATTTGTTTTTGAGTTCAAAATTGTGTAGATTTAATTGATCTGTATAAATTTTATAGGTACTGATGCTATCGATGTCTTATGTGGGAGAGTAATACCTGTGAAATTGGGTATTGTGGGAGTAGTTAATCGATCTCAACAAGATATTATAGATAATAAAACAATTAAAGTACGTTTATTATTAGGTATGAAATATACTCGTGTGCTATATCTTATTGATATATTCATTTTTTCAGGATTCATTGAAAGATGAGGCTTCATTTTTGCAAAGAAAATATCCTACGATTTCAACGAGAAACGGGACACCATATTTGTCAAAGACACTTAATAGATTATTGATGCATCATATACGTGATTGCATTCCTGATCTGAAGGTGATATTTTTTTCATAAATGAATAAATTGCCCATAGATCTAGAATACATTTAAAATTAAAAATGAATTTGTATTTCAGGTCAGACTAAACGTGATGGTTTCACAATTTCAATCTCTTTTAAACTCGTATGGTGACGATGTATCTGATAAGTCACAAACTCTTCTGCAAATCATCACAAAGTTTGCTAGCGCTTATTGTTCCACAATTGAAGGAACTGCTAGGAATATAGAAACCACTGAGCTTTGTGGTGGTGCTAGAATTTGCTATATATTTCACGAAACATTTGGCAGGACTTTGGATTCTGTTCATCCATTAGTAGGTATGTGTGACTTTTATGAAGTTGACTTTTTGTATTATATATTTTTTGATATACCTATATGGAATGAGTACAATTGTTAAGGTCTTACAAAAATGGATATATTGACTGCTATTAGAAATGCTACTGGTCCTCGTCCAGCGTTGTTTGTGCCGGAAGTATCTTTTGAATTGCTTGTTAAAAGACAAATACGGCGTTTAGAAGATCCGTCATTAAGATGTGTTGAATTGGTAATGGAAATTTTATTTAAAATAAATTTGATCAATAGTCGATATCTTTTTATTATGTTCTATTTTTTTTTATATCTTAAGGTACACGAGGAAATGCAGCGAATAGTTCAACATTGTGGTAACGAGGTTCAACAAGAAATGCTAAGATTTCCTAGACTACATCAACGTATTGTAGATGTTGTGACACAGCTTTTGAGAACTCGGTTACCTACTACGAATTCAATGGTTATTGACAATTTTATTTTTGTATTAACTTCCTTTTAACAATGTTTTTTTCTATTTTATTTTATTTTCAGGTTGAAAATCTTGTTGCTATTGAATTAGCATATATAAACACAAAACATCCAGATTTTCAACGAGACGCTGCATTAGTTTCGGGGCTTTTGAAGGGAAGTGATAGCAGATCCTTGGATGAACATGGTAGTCCTGTTTTCAGGATGAAAACTGGAAAAACTCCTCCCAGTGGTAATCCTCAACCACCAAACTCGGTATTCATAAAATTCATGTATTTCCATATAATTTGATAAATTTTGATTGAATTTCATCAATGCATTTTGTGCTTTATAGTTACCTAGCTTATTGGAGGGAGTACCCAACCCTCTTAAAGATCATAAAAGCGAAGCTTTGGCCAATGGTGTCATAGATCCAAACAAGATGTTGAGTCCTATAAAACCAGTTAATTTACTTCCTGAAGTACCAAGTCAAACTTCGAGAAAATTATCTGATAGAGAACAACATGACTGTGAAGTGATCGGTTCGTATTCATTAAATGCATTTTAATAACTTATATGATTTATTTCATTGCTATTTTCATTATGTCTATCTTGTATTTTTATAGAACGCCTCATCAAATCTTATTTTTACATTGTAAGAAAATCAATACAAGATTCTGTACCTAAAGCTGTGATGCATTTCCTCGTGAACTATGTAAAGGATAATCTTCAGCCTGAGCTGGTTACTCATTTATACAAATCCGATCAGGCAGAAACTCTTTTAAACGAGTCTGAACATATAGCACAAAGACGCAAAGAGGCTGCCGATATGTTAAAGGTAAATTTATTTCATATATTTTTATTATTAATCTGCCAATATTTAAATATGCATTCATTACAGGCCTTACAACGAGCTGGTCAAATTGTAAGCGAAATTCGAGAGACACACATGTGGTGAACTATTATTTTTTTGTGTTACTAGTCTTTACATATTTACTCTGCCTTTAGGGGTAGTTATTATTTCCCTTAAGATTGAATACTGAACCATTTTTTATTGTTTGCGATTATTACTATGTAATGTATTTTTGTTAGGCACAAATTAAGAACGTAGAAAAAAATGTTAATGCTAGTTTCTCAGCTACATTTGTATTGTGAAGATTTTCACGTGTGAAATATTGTATGTGAATTATAAGTTAGTAGGTCGTTTTAGCGAAGTACGGTATTTCTTATAGCATGTGGTTATTACTGCTATTTAGGATTAATCAACAATTACATAAATTATTCCATTTTTGCATTGTTGTCTATTTATGCATAATGATTTCATAGTATTATATAACATGTTTATTAGGATGTTGTTGAATATTCGATTTTTAGTATCTTTTCGATGATGGGCTTATTATGCTGGGGAAAATAAGCAGAAGCCTTCTTGAAAATCTTTATTCAATGTCCATCCCAATGAATAAATTTTGATTGTTGTTTTTGTTATCATCAACTTGTTTATGTACTTATAGATAGGTCAAAGTCAACATGTACATATTTATTTAATTAAATAGGGGATATGTGCTGATAAAATTTTATTGTTTGTAGTTTCTGATGTCAAATGTGAGACCAAAACGCAGTTTTTATGTATTTTATTAGATTAATGTGTATCGAATCTTTATGCATATTGTAAAATATTGATTCACACAAAAGTTTTTTCATTGAACTTGTGTGCATCTGTATTGTTTTATTGACTTTGAGCCATTTAACATATTGAATTGGGTCAAATGCATTTTTTTTTTTGAAGTATTATACCATATTTAATTTGCTTCAATTAAAATTTATTTAACCAATTACTAATATGGTATGCTATATTTGAAATTTTTACTCTCTTAAGACTTTTTATCTATCTAATGACAATTATTGCTTTTATGTATTTCAATTGTTTTTTTTTTTATAATATATACATTGATGAGATAATTTGTTTTTCAGTTCAACATTGTCTTAAATGAAAAATAAATACACTTTTAAATTATATTATAAGTAAATTTATTGTTTTTATTATAATATATATTCCATTAGTATAATGCTATACTCATGCATTCTTCGCGTTCATCCATCTTCATCTATGGATACATTTTAATAGTTAGGCTAGAAATGGGGATACATTTTGCCTTTTCTGCTATATATACGCTACAAAAGTATAATAGACATTGATTGGGTATGATTTGCAGCTTTTGATATAGTTTTTTCAGTTTAAGTATATTTCAGTATTGAGGCCTTCATCTAAGGATCTTTTTCAATATATTTTTAAATAAATTTAACACAAATATATGTACAAAAGAATCAATAATGTTTTTTATACAATTACAGTTAAGTACCTATATACAATTTTTTTACATTATATAAAAACAGACTGGAATTTGTCACCAAGAAGCCGTGATACTACCTCATAGCAACTCTTACGTACAACATACAGACATTTTAACTTAATGATTAAAGATATAT
>JAOXNN020000074.1:4035748-4062978 GCA_028571205.2 Hydropsyche betteni | reverse complement strand
ATCGGTGATTATATACATGTATAGGGGATTCAAACATTTTTTTCACTGCGTAATAATCGACGTATTGCATAAGTCAACAGAAACACTTTCATAAGCACGATATTATAGACGTCAAGTGTATACGCATAAAGACAATATACGCATGAAGAATAATTTTATAGAAGCAAAAAAATAATCGTATCGATGCGTCGTTTTAAAGTCGCGAGCGTCATCGACACAGACAGACACACTGATACACAGAAATCCGCTATTATATATAGGGGTTTTATAAAAAAAAAAACAATTTCAAATCGGATACCAATCTAATTAGAATCAAATTCCGAAAATTATAACAAATTCAAACACCTTTCACAAAAAAACCAACTCGAAACTCCAAAAATCCTCCACACAACCCCCCAAACCATCCACTTTCACAAAGCCCAAAACACACACACACACGCACACATATATATATATATATATATACACACACACAAATTCGCAGATAAGAAACGAGAACCTGTCCAGAGACTAGGGGTTTTGAACTTCACGGATCGAGAATCGGGAAACGCGAGCGGCGCGCTCGTGCGTGTCCCCCGCTCGGCGCACGGTCGACAACGGGTTAAGTAACGATGCATACTTTTCGCGCGCATTCATTATACATTTCACATTGATGCTAGTGGTTCTTTATTTTGTTTTGCATACGATTTTCGGTAGTCGAGCATGAATGGAAATCGAAGTTTCTCCGTTTAACGATTCGAATATTGCTGCGGATCGTTATCGATATGGTAAATGGAGAGTTTTATATTTTTTTGAATAGATTGTTTTTTCGATTAATGAAATGCATCGTTTGTGAAAAATTATTGTTGTTAACGGCTCGTTTGTGATAAGTGTATATAATTAGATGATATTACGCCCGTTCGTCCGTTTTCATAATGGGTCAAAGTCGAAGACTAATCGAGATAATTGCATATTCTCACTGTCATTGTGAATCATATTATACATAGATCTTCACAACATAGAATTCAAAAAAAAATAACCATTAACTTCCGTACAAATCGAAAAATTATTAAAAAAACATTAATATCTATAAAAAAAAATCTATACATGAATCATTACGTTCATAACAAAGGAAACGAACAAGAAAATCATTTTTAACACTCAAACACGTAAACCCATTCTAAACAAAGATAAGAACCGACACCATTGTTCCATTCTAAAATCGCACATTTTCACGAAACAAAATTGAGACGCCTGCAAAGGTCCATCTTTGAAATTGTTTAGGAGACTTTTGACTCACAAACGATTTGGAAATCTTTTGAAAAGGAGATCGAATCGATTCGCGTGGGCGAAAAACGACAGAGAACTCAAAACCAAACAATGACGAAAAGCGGAGGCGAAATCGATGACCAATGACAGAAGCTTGTAATTTGAATACGATTTTAAATTTTCCGAAAAACCGATCGACGATACATGCGAAAGTGCTCGTTTCGAGTTTATTCGTATAATAAATCATGATGATATGAGAATGCGAAAAAGTCTGAATGGAATAGTCGAAAGCGGGGTCGGAGGTCAAATGTGATCAATATGAATGGTTCTGAGACTTTACTACGATACGAAACGTTGAATAAAATACCCATAAAAGGGTTGAACAACCCTTCGTACAATAAAAATTGAGTTTGCTATAAAAAAATCGCATTTGCCTCAACGAAAACGGAGATTTGAATATAGTAAACATGCACGTGGTACAAACAAGATGTTACAATATATAAAAAAACGATTTTTTAATATATTTTTAAACCATTTTCAAATATAATATATATTAAAACTCACCTAAAAGCGAGAACTTCAACATTCGCCATCCGCTTCAATATGCTGATATCAGTCAGTTCGGCTCCCCTGCAAAAAAACAATTACGCAAATTCAAACATATATTTTTTTAATACACATCTAAATATATTTCTGTGAATATTTTAAAAGGTGATTTAAAACGCCCGCGTTGTTCTCAATATATTTATTTTACATTCGAGTTTCACTCGCGCGCTTCGCACACAAGGTCGCAATTCCGCAATATATACTTTTTTCGCATACGATTAATAGAAATATTCAAATTATAACCTAACCATAGACAGTTTTCGAAGCGTGCTTCAAATATTCAGAACTATCGATCGACTCTATCATCGATAAGTGCCGAGTTGCGTTTTCGTGTTATTTCAATGTCGTGAAAAATCGGTCATAGCGGTGACTCACTTTAATACATTTTATATTTTTTTTTCGGCAATTTGTTCGATCAAAATACCCTTTCAAAAAAATGGAATATCAAAACTCAACGATTAGTTAGAAGCGTGAAAATTAACACTTAACGTCATTTTTTTCTGAGAAAATTACGATTCACTCATATTTATCAATAGTAATGAATCATTGTTTAACAATCAATCAAATATTCATCTGATAATTTTACATTAGACTCAATTGAATTATTTCTTCGAATTTCTATAGAAAAACCCAATCAATTTCGTTAAAAAAAAACACATTAAAAATTTCATTTCTTAACACTTAATGGATCCCGTCGGTTCTTTCGGGCCTAAATAGGCAAATCTAGTTAAAAAAAAAAAGCTGATTTGAATCGAGGCCGAGCAAAAGTTCACACACACGATATATTATTATGCTATTGTATGTGAAAAATAAAAATATGGAATGATCGTCGCGCTATAAGAAGACCAGAAAAGATCAACGACTCGGCGTGTCGACACCAGTCATTATTACAGTCATTGAATTGTCAGTTTTCGAAAAAAATTACGCGAGAATGTGGAGGAAAGTCGGTTGATTCTGTGATGGGTTTTGTACGTTTCAGATTTGTTGAATGTGCCGGTTAAAGTTCGATAAAGTTGACCTTTTTTAGTGCCAGTGTGTTTGTGCGATTTCGTGAGAGTTAATTGTGATAAATATGATGAATTGTGTGTTTGTTTTTTTTGGATTATCACTTTATAATCTTTTGAACAATTGAGCAACTGAAATATTTATGTTTTATCACACAAAAACAATTATTTCAATATAACAGTTACGATTTAAAAGTGTTAGTTATCATCGATACTTAAGTGTAGATACTATTGAATATGACCTGAAACTATTTAAAAAATAATAATTTTCAATAAAATTATCTATATATTTTACAGTTAGAGTGTCTACTTCGTTCGCGCACGAACAAACTAGTCCATTTATTCACCTTCTAAACGTTCTAGTTCGATTGTTAGTGTGGTACGAAAATTTAAATTATTTGCACTCAGATAACGCTCTTATGCTAAATATCAATAAAGTGGAAATTGGTATGACGACTAATGATCGAGAAATACGCGTAGTTTTTACTCGTCGTGTCAGTTTGAACTTCGAGAGTTTGTTTTGAACATGTTTTCACAACTCAAGCTAAAACGCTAACCCAAACTAACCCAAGCATGATACTTATGACGTCTGTTTTCACTTTAGACCCAATTATATGTAGGTAAAATTTGACAGTTGACATCCAAACTAAAATCGATAATTTGGGTATACCTGAACTAGTATGGGTGTAAATAAACAAAAGTGAACACTTGAACTGTGACATATATATAAAAATTAATGTTTGTATATTTAACATCGTTTTACTCCAATATCGTTCGACCGATCACTATGAAAATTGGCATGTAAATGTATTTTTTGTGGAGAAGTTTGATCTGTAATTTGTAGAATTTAATTGCCTTGGTTACGCAATTCATAGAATCATAGAATCATATCAAGCTGTTATAATACAGACCGGCAAGACAACATCTGCCGGGCTCAGCTAGTTATAATACAAATTCCTTTTATCTCAAAAAGAAAAACCTTAAACATTTTCATATATTTCAATAAACTGACTTCAAACAAACAACAAAATCAAGAACCAGAAACCCGACATAACCACGAACCAAAACCATTAAAACAACACCCAATCAAATATAATAAAAAAAAAACCTAACACCGATACCCAAGTGCCTTACTCGCGAACTGCGTGAGAAAAAAATAACGGTTACCATCACAATGGGCTTTTTTACTTCAAAACAAAGTGTTATAAAGAATCGGGTTCAAATCCCGTTGAACCGTCCGCTTTTCCGCCGAGGTCGAAGATGCGGAAAATTCACTCGGATCTAAAGTTTTTTCCCTTCGGATTTTCTGCGTTTGAAATGATTTAAATGCATCGACTTTTACATATAAGTATTTTAAGTGTGTCGAGAACCAGATTCGGGAAGGCTTTTATACAACTTTTGGCAAGTGGAACGTTTCCTTTGCCAATTTAATTTATTTCGAATTAAATGATTAAGTATATAAAGTTTTTTCGAGATCGTTGCGCTTTTAATTGATTTTTCAATTTTTTTATGAACATAATATGAATCAATTTGATGTAATTTAGTGAATTAACAATTTGACAAGCCTGTTTAGCAATAACGATTTTTTATAGGTGGCACTTAACTGGCGAGATTTATTTATGAATACGGGCGTCAATTGAACCATTAAATTCGTTGAAATAAATTTTCGAAACGTTATACAATGATTATTCACCATAACGACAAATCAAAATTTAAACATCTGATGATAAATTTTCAAACGAACTCTACATTTTTATGCAACTACAATGAGCAATAATTTATATAACAGAAATAATTTTGAAGAAGTCACACTCGAGTAATTATGAGTACTTTACTTTAACCGACACAGTTCGTTGGTTCCTACGATCATTTGTACAATATAATTTCGATAGAATAAAATTTTCAACCATTCAACAAAACAAATTGTATATAACACAGTTCAAGTGTTCACTTTTTTTTATTTATACCCATACTAGTCAAGTATTAAATCCAACTGCATTGGCCAGTTTTTTGATAACTTTGACTGCATTTTTCGATTGCAAAAACAGTAAGTACTTACGCGATTTGTTTATGATGTGTATCTGTCACAGTTCAAGTGTTCACATTTGTTTGTTTATACACATACTAGTTTGTGTATACCCGAACTATCGATTTTAGTTTGAATGTTAACTGTCAAATTTTATCTACATATAATTGCGTCTAAACTAAAAACATACGTCATAAGTATCATGCTTGGGTTAGGTTAGCGTTTTATCTTGAGTTGTGAAGACGTATTCAAAAAAAAACTCTCGAAGTTCAAACTGACACAAAGAGTAGACACTACGCATATTTCTCGATCATTAGTTGTCATATTAATTTCCATCTTATTGATATTTAGCATAAGAGCGTTATCTGAGTGCAAACAACTTCAATTGTAGTACCACACTAACAATTGGACTAAAGCGTTTAGAAAATGAATAAACAGACTAGTTTGTTCGGGAACAAACGAAGTATACACTCAAACTGCAACATATACAAAGAACATTACCAGAACCTTACTTTCGATTTCGATCGATTTGAATACACATTCCGATACACTTCCGCCAAACCATAACTCTCAATTACAATTAACGACAAGATCGATCGAAATCAATTTCAATATAAAAAAATAATGAGCGACAAAACACTGCAAAGACACACAATTTATATATAGCGGGTCTAAAAGTCAACCGGTTAATTTTAGCGGGCCATATGAGACGAGAGCGTTTTGTCTTCTCGCTGGAGGAGAGGAATACGTTGAATAAGTTAAGCTGAGCAAAAAAAATACACATATGAGACACGTGGGAGGATCGAACAAAGGCACTGTGATAAATTGGATCATGGAACACTTGAGGGAACGTGCAAGGAAAGTTGACTGGTTGTTGAATGTATTTATGAGCGAGTCCAATTTTGTGGTGTGGAGTTGGTTTTGTTTAAATCATGTACGGTGAAGCCTCGATTATTCGGTCTGAATGGAAATTGAGACGTTCGGGATAGTGAAAAGTCGAAACAAAAAAAAATTGTGAATTTATTAAAAATTAATTAAAATTTTTATTAAAAAAAAAATGGTGTGCATTATTATGCACATAATCTTTAAGTATTTCTTAAATGAATTTAAAGTTTATTTGTTTTTACTATTTTTGGTTATTTGATACTAAAAAAATTTGTGAACATAAAATAAAATCGCTATGGTAGTACATTCATCGGTTCCCAATATGTTAATTAATGAAGTTATAATTTTAATCCCAATTTTTTTCAAATAAAATTTATTAGTTTTTAATTTGATTACCCTCATAGTTAAATCAATCGTGAGTCAGTATGATTTAGTTACGTAAAAAAATAGTAAAATCTGCTATTTAAAAAAAAAAAACAGATTTTACTGTAAATATATTTTAAAGATTTATAAATTTTAGGTTTTTATGGCAAATTCTAGTGTTTATTGTACTAGTGAAGGTCTCAAAATTTTTTGTTGATTTTCAGATGAAATACAAGGATTTATAAATATCGCTCGGTGAAAGTTTTTTTTTTTAATTTTACAATATTATGAAACTCAACATTTATATCAGTTATATTAGATCTATGTAAAAAAAAATAGAATTGTTTTAAATCCGAAACAGTAGCGCGTTCACATTTTTTCAAACTTTTACCACATCACAACAACGAACACCACAATCTACCAACAAAAACCAAAGACCCACCAATCTTCCAACTTTTACATCAACACGCATAACAACATTCAAACGAGACCAATAATTTAAAAAAAAATCACAAACAAAAAAGTTTCTTCTACGGAAACAATGCACTTTTACCAACTTTTACTTTTATTATCGAAAACCACTCAGCACGATCCACTTTCCGCCACAAACCGGAGCATGCAGATCCACATCAACAAAGTCCACAAACGGAAACAACAGTTTCACTTTCGCAATCGCAACACTTCGACTTCCAAACCGAACCGCAGAACTGAACGTCCGTTTCCGAACGAAACGAAAGGATCGCCGACTCTGTTGTTACTTTCGAACGGAAAAGCGGGAAATTCGCGACTTTTCCCGCCAAATCCGAGACGTGCATGTCCATGCGAAAATATAAACACGGAAACTTCGCGCGCGTGATCGGGTTTTAGAGTTGTTACGAACGTGCGAGTTGAATGCTAATTGCGTGCGGGGGAATCGGTCAAAGCGAAGAATGTTATTGTGAAGGTTTCTACGGCGATTTGTCGATTTGGTTTTGTTCCGTTCACTCGCATTCGAAAGGCTCTATTAACTGTTTGTTCGGCGTATGGAAAATGTGATTGATTGAATGTATTTGCGTTTCGTTCGCGACGCGGACGTTTGGTCTTGTGAATGTTTGATACTAGTATATGGGCCCGATGTTAATAACATCGGCTGTGGATTTTTCGAGAAACGGAAAACGATAAAATGTGAAAACCCGATTGTGTGAACCCGAAATGTGTACTCGATTTGAATATTTAATTAACAAAATCAAAATAGTTCATTTGTTTGTGACATATAGGCAAAGCCAGTAGTTAGTAGGTAATAAGCATCATATTATGGACGTTAAGATTATAGCCGTTATTATAATGACCATAAAGACTAAATTCGGAGCTCGCGTTATAGCCGTTCTCCGTTGCCGTTATATTTGAACAGCATAAAGGCTAGATTGGAACGATAAGTCGAGAGCCTCAGATTATATACATGTATAGGGGATTGAAATATTTTTTCCACTGCGTAATAATCGACGTGTTGCATAAGTCAATAAAGACGCTTTCATAAGCATGATATTATGGACGTTAAGTTTATACGCATGAAAAATAATTTTATAGACGTAAAAAAATAATCGTATCGACGCGTCATTTTCAAGTCGCGAGCGTCATCGAACGGACAGATACACAGACGGACACCCAGAAATCCTCTATTATATATAGGGGATTTAGAATTTTGTGATGAAAATATGAAAATTTTATAATGTTTAATGTGAAAGAATGCATATTTTTTTAAGGCTACTGTTTAAATGGACAGAATTTATAACACATTTATCAGAATTTATTAGACATTGGTCAGAATTTCAATCACAAAGGTAAGAATAAATATTGAATGGTCAGAATTTTAACTGGGTTTGTCAGAATTTATATTAAATGATCTGAATAATATTAAGAACCCTAACCTAATTTTATTCTGATCGTTTCGTTATTAAATTCTAACCATTTATTATTTTATTCTGACCGTTTTTGATTAAAATTCTGACCATTTGATTTTTGCCTTTTTTTAAAAAGAGAATTTCAATACTAAAAAGAGAATTGGGTTTAAAATGAAAAATAACGGAACATATTCCTGTAGTTGACTATTTTTGAGAAGAACGTAAAAATTAAAGTTTTTAAATATGATAATCAACAGAAAAAGGTGCAATAGATAAGCTTCTTAATATAGCTTATTTATCACATCATATTTGAAAGATTATCGTTTCTAAAAACCTTGATTTTTAAGTTTTTTTGAAAGATGCTCAACTACAGATATAATACATGATCCATAGTAGTGTCGTTACCATATTTGATAAAAAAATTCAATAATACATTAAAAATTATCTTTTCGTTACATAAAAAAACGCGAATCAAAAATTTTCCCTCATACGGAATCAACATAATAAGATAAACGAAACACGTTTTACATTTAAACCATATTCTAAAATTTAAAAAAAAATCATCCAACACATCATTCCATATACAAAACCGCTCGACGATCAAACGTTTCACCACTGTAATTATACCGACGATTACGTTTTAAAATACCAATCAAATCCTCACAATGGCACAGCAGTTCGAAAACTCGTTTAACTGTCGAAATCGTTTCCTATATACCGTTCGACGTCGATCACGATCGATCGAATGCGAAAAACGGTCCGTTTTCGAATCGCCGAAACGTTTCGGATCCGCACAACGTTCGTCGAAGATCAAAAACGGAATCGTCGAGTCGAAGATTGCGCTTTTAATTCGCTATCATAGTGTTTGGATACGATAATGCGGGATTTCGAAATTTTGAATTCGGTAATGTTACTTAATGAATGAACGTGACCGGGTTTCAGTGCGCGCGCGTTCGAGTCTCTGAAACCTGTTCGTTTTTTTGTATGTATTTAAATTGAGCGTGTAATGTTGTAATTTTTTTCAATGTTACGTGTGCGTTTAATTAGTATGTTTTTTAATTATGATACGTTGCATAAACTTGTTATATGGAGATACGATGTGTCAATACAGTGAAACTTCGTTTTTGAAGGAATCGATAAAAAAAAATATTAAAATAAAAAACGTAGATTGAAGGTATGAAATATCTAAACAATAAATAATTAAAAGTTATGTTTTGTTGAAAAAAATCCCTTTCGATGATATAAATGAATTTGAACTTTCGATGTTATTATATTAAAAGTTAGATCATTAAATCGCTTGAATACGAATAAAAAAAAATTAAAATCATATAAAAATTATAAATTAACAAAAATCAGGCATAAGCAAACGATGTTTTTGAAAAAACGTTGTCATCCTCCGTGATTTTTATTAAATATTATAATTTTTCATAAAATTAATTGAAACTTTAATATTTTAGTCGTAAATTGCGGGAAATAAAAACGAGAAAGCAAGTAATAAATGCAACAAATATATTGTTTGTAGTAAAATAGTAATATGTAAAATGAAACGAGACTACAAATAACGGAAAAATATGAATACTGGGAACATAAAATGTAAATGAAAACGATATGATAATCTTAATTATGAATTTACGTATCAAATATAAAAATCGAAAAAACGATTTTTTCCATTGAAAAAACGGAAAACAAACCGAACCAAAGTATAAAACGTCGAATCGAAGTTTACGACTTGAAAATTCGAAAGCGCCCAAATCGCCACGCAGAACGAAAGGGTCACAGATTCGAAGAACGAAAAAAAAAAAATCATTTGCGGTTTAGAAAACGAAAATTACGAGACGATCCGCTACGGTGCGTTCTTTTACGCCGCCTTGGTCACACGCTGTTTCGAAAATCGCTCGCAAATCATGAATATTCACTCTCCCGGTCTTTCCCCGTCTGAAAACGAACCCAAAACGGCGTAACGACATGTAAAAACCGAAGAAACGCGCCAAAGCCTATGAAACACCCATATAAACTCATACGACTGCGATCGAAGTTCGTCATGAAAACGAAATGGTAAAAGATTCACTTTCACGCAAAACAAACTTTGGCATAATGTGCGAATGAATTAATCGAAAGTGATAGGAGAAGTGTTCTCGGTGTCGGTCACATTTCGAAACGGATCTGGGACGTGATATGACAACGCTGTCGGCACTGCAAACGTTAAAACGGGGGGCAAAAGCCGGTGTTTATTGGAAAAAAGTGTTTATGCACGGTTTGATATGTGTACGGTGGTTATTTTAATGGTCGGTCATGTGAAATTCGCATTATGGCCGTATTGAATATTCATTATCGGTGAAATATGCTTTTATTTTAAATATTATATGGGAAATTTAAATGAATTTGAATATCGTATGGCAGAAATGATATCGTATTTTGAAAAACATCTATCTTAAAATTTTAAAAAATGAAAGTTTATATTGTTTATCAAACTTTTGAATAATTAGGGTAACGACACCTGTAGTTAAAACGTCTTTCAAAAAAACATAAAAATTAAGGTTTTTAAAGATGATAATTTGAAAGGGTGCGATAGGTAAGCTGCTTATTAAAACTTATCTATTGCACCGTTTCCGAAAGATTATTGTCTTTAAAAACCTTAATTTTATGTTTTTCTAAGAGATATTAAACTACAAGTACACGGTCCATCACTGATATCGTTACCTTAATTAATGAAAAAAAAACAGAAATGAATCAATCAACTAAATAATATAATTTAAACTTAAATATAAAGCATGCAAATATTTCTTTCACAATCATCACTATTATTTCATATGCAACATTTGTATATACAATATTCTTTAATATTAAATATAAAAAGTCGATACTGCAGCATAAGTTACAACATACAATTCAAATAGAAATAAAAGATTTTAATATGTCAGTAAATAAAATTAGTATTTACGATAACTGAAACATTGTATAATTTACATGAACGATAAACAAATATATGCCAAGAAAAAAAAATAAAATGATCTAATTTTCTAATTTCGCGAATTGAATTTTTATAAAATTCTAAGGATATCAAAATAAACAAAATGATTCTTGGTAAATATCCTTGAAGGTGCATACCAGCAGTTAAGCCTTTTGATGCTGGACAGGTCGGACTGTTTGGAGCGAGCCACGACCATTTCTTCCGTGAGCTTGGTCATTTTGGATGTGGAAAACACTAAAGACACTTCACAAAATTTGGTAATCGTTTGACAGATCACATGGCAAAATGCACCACCACACGAACGAACGTCACGACCGCAACTGACGGGAAACGTCAAACTCGCGCAGGGCTGCCAATGCGAACGTTCGCGGTGGATAATAAAATTTTTGGTTTTGTCGAATGCGGAATTGTGGGGTTTTAACGTGTGAGAGATGTAATTATTAAGAGATGTGTTATTTGTAATGTATGTTTTTGATTTTTGATTGAATGGATTCATTGGTTTAGTTTTTTATTTTAAAAAGAGAAATAGAAAAATGTATAAGGAATGTTTAATCGATTGGTTTATTAAAAAAATCGTTTTTTTTTAAATACATATCGAATCATTTATTTAATTTTTTATTTGAAATTTAAAAAAAAATGAAATTATAAACTTTTAAAATTATTAAATTTTTATTGATTTATTACTTTTTTATATTTGTTTTAAAGTTAGCTTATGCATTTAATTAACTAATTTTTTATTCAAATTTCTACTAGACGTTTGCCAAAATAATATTAACGCATATAAATTGAAAACATCGACAGGATCACACGTGACACTGCACAATCGAGCGTACGAAACAATTTGGGAAAAATTTCGAAATACATAGTTTGATTCGCATATGTCATATGCGCGCATTTCAAACCAAAGAAATGTGTTCCATTTTCGAACGCGCGCGACTAAGTCGCAAGTGTGCGCTTGTCCTAAACCGGAACAGAACCTAAATATATATTTTTTGTTAAACCGCGACGGAAAAAAATTCGGCTCGAAGCCCAATTAAAAACATCTTCGCCTAAAAATTGAGCAAAACTACCAAAAAACTACCGAAAAAATACATCCCCAAATTCAAATCCGTCAACGCGGCAAACCGGAACAGAACCTAAATAGATATTTTTTGTTGAACTGCGGCGGAAAAAAATACGGTTCGAAGCCTAATTTAAAACATCCTCGCCTAAAAATCGAGCAAAACTACCAAAATACTCAAAAACGACCGAAAAAACCCACATTCAAATCCGTCAACGCGGCATTTGGAACAGAACCCAATTATATATTTTTTGTTGAACCGTGACGGAAAAATATACGGTTCGAAGCCCAGCTAAAAACATCCTCGCCTAAAAATCAACCAAAACTATAAAAAAACTCAAAAACGATCGAAAAAACCCACCCCCAAATTCAAATCCGTCAACGCGGCAAACCGGAACAGAACCTAAATATACATTTTTCGTTGAACCGTGACGGAAAAAAATACGGTTCGAAGCCCAATCAAAAACATCCCCGCCTAAAAACCGACAGAAACTCCCAAAAAACTCAAAAACGACCGAAAAAACCGCCGCCGAATTCAAACCCGCCAACGCGGCGCGTTCGCGAACGCTCTCCCGCGCTCCGATCCGCCGTTCGCGCTAACCGAGTTGGCCACAGAGCGCTCGTTGGCGTCGCCGGCCGCTCGTTACATAAAGCGGCGGCCAAGATGGCGGCTGCCGCGTTCCGCGTCCTCCGCGCGCTCCCGTGACCGCCGCGGCCCCCCGGCGATTTTCGAGGCCCGCGGAGCGCCGGCCCCCGTCGGCGCTGCGCCCCCCCGGCCCCCGGAGCCTCCGCGCGCCGCAAAATTTGCCCGCCCCGCCTGGTCAGCAGCGTCGCGCTTTTGGCCCGCCGAGACGCGATTCGGCGTGCCAGGACCACCCGCTTGACACTAGCGGCGAAGGTTAGCGCGCGATCGCCGCCTCTTTCGATGTTTGCCGTTTTCGTTTCAGGACCCCGGGAAGGGGGCGCAGCGCCGGGGCTGCGCCCCCCGCGCACGTGGCGCTCCGCCGCGTCGCGGTCGGCGTCGCGACGCGCCCCCGCGCTTATCTTCACGTCGTTTTTTATGATCGGTCTCTTGTGCGTTGTCGCTCTTGGATCAGTCGAGGGTATAGGAATGTTGATATGGTCGATTTTTTATGGGGTTTTTGGATCGGACGAAGATGCGTGAAGGTTGTTATGGTCGATCTGTTTTATGGTATTTAGTTGGACAAGTGTGAGATGTTGTATGGAAAGATTGTTATAATGTATGGATATTAAGTATGGGAAGATTTTTATACCCAATCAACGTTCGAATAATGTCATTCTTGGATATGGTATGGTACGGTATATATATATATATGGTATGGAATATGGTTAAGGTGACCATTCGTACTGGTTTTACCAGTACAGTATCGGTTTTTTTGGTCCTGGTCAGTTGTAAAATAAGACCAGTATAGATTTACCCATATCTAAGTATTGTTCTGACTGATGTCTAATTATTAGACTAATAACATTATTTTTTTCCATGAGTTATATTCGCAAAAGCTGCCTAAACCAACGTTTTGATTGTTGAAATTTAAATTTATCGATTGAAACATGTTGGTAGCACAAACCTGTGCGTTGGGTAAATTATTTTATTGGTTTTTGCTTTAAAAAAATGGTCACTTTCGATAAGTGTGAGATATTGTATGGGAGGGTTTTTATACGCAAGCGACGTTCGAGTGTTGTCATTCTTGCATAAGTATGGAATATGGTGCAAGACGATTGTTATAATCAATCTGTTTTACGATATTGCACTTGGACAAGTATGAGATAAAGTAAAGACAGTTATAAAGTATGGATATTATGTATGGGAAGGTTTTTATACCCATGCGACGTTCGTGTAATGTCATTTTTGGATAAGTATGGGATATGGTGCAAGAAGGTTGTTATGATCGATCTATTTTACGATATTGCACTTGGACAAGTATGAGATATGATAAAGATAGTTATAAAGTATGGATATTATGTGTGGGAAGGTTTTTATACCCAAGCGACGTTCGAGTAATGTCATTCTTGGATAAGTATGGGATATGGTGCAAGAAGGTTGTTATAGTGGATCTATTTTATGATATTGTACTCAAATTAATATGAGATTATGGTATGGGAAGGTTGTTATAATGCATAGGAAGGTTGATATGGTCGATTTGTTTTGTGATTTTTAAATTACTCTTTACTTTAAAATATGCAAAAGTTGTTATGAAAAATGGTATAAGAAGATTTTTATAAAGTATGAATACAATACATGGAAACGTCTTTATAGTCAATCGACGTTTGGGTATTGTTGTTCTTGGATAAGTATGGATCATGGAAGGTTGTTATAGTCGTTCTGTTTTATAATATTGTCGTTCTTGAAAAAGTGTGGGATATGGTATGGAACAGTTGTTGTAAGGCATGGGAAAGTTTTTATAATCGATCAACGTTTTGGTATTGTCATTCTTGGGTGGGTCGAGGGTATGAATATGAATTTTGCATACATTATATTGTTCCTAAATACTCAAAGTACATTAAATCAAATTTTAATGTTTTTCTTTTCAAATGTATATTACTCGAGCGACTATTCTCAATAATCAATAAACTTTTTATAAAATCTAAATATTCCTTATTGTTTTGCAGATAGATCAAAATGTCGTTCATAATAAATTTGTTGAAGGATGGCGAGGAAGTTCCGCTCGAAATTTATCCCCAAGATGATTTTAATTCGATCGTCGAAAGAGCGAAGTATGAATTTTAATAAAATAAACTGTTTTATTGTAATACAAATACTAATAATTGTTTTATTTTTTTTTTAGTACTTTAGTCGGATACAAAATCGACATAAGCAGTTTTACCGGAGAAGATGTAGTGGATCCGTCAGACAATGTCTACGATTATTTCATGAACAACGAACCTTCTTTGAAAGATCACTTTGAATATGGCTCCAACAACGCACTCGAGTATTTGGAAGAGGACGCCGAAGCGATCAAAAAACTGTCCAACAACAGTACAATCATTATTGCCGGAGACGATTCGGATGAAAGGAATGTCATAAAAATAATAGAACTTTCAGATAATGAAGACAACGACGGTCAAGTTCGCATCAAAATGGAACCTCCGTTTATCAAATCTGAATTGTTAGAACTCCTCCCTATGTTAGAAAACGTATCCAACATGAATGAATCTGCAGACGGTGCGGATCAACTAGAAGGGTTTCTTTTGAAAGAAAAAATCAACGTTAATAGGATTATCGAAACAATCGTCAAAAATCGAGTCACGTGTCATTTTTGTAATATACGAGTATCTAACATGAAAGACCCCAGAAGAAATTATATTTTTGATGAAAAAAATCAATCGATCTTCAATCAGAACGTTCTGATGAATATTGTGATGAGCGCTAAACTGATATGCGGTAAATGTCTCAATAATAACTTTCTAAAATTAACCAAGTCCAGTAAAAAGTTGAATTCGGATGAGAGTATTGTCGTCAGCGATAAAATGAAAGTTATCTACAGAAGTTTGCCCGACGAAGAAACGTTCAAGAGCCGTAGAAAATCTAGAATTATTGTGAAACAAGATGTCGATTCTTTGTTAGACGATGAAGATTATGTTGTGGCAAAGGAAAAAAAGAGAAGAGGGCGTAAAAAAGCCGCCCTCGCCGCCGCTCCTTCAAATTTTGTAGTTAGGAGGAAAATTACGTCGAATGTCACCGATGCTGAACTTCAGAAGAAAACGTCCGTTATCAAGAGGAAATTGGAAATGGACGGAACTATATCTGAATTTTGTGTCTCAAATGAAGAAGATATGCATTCTCAAAGTAAGAGAATGAAAATGCCCGGGGAAAATGAATTGATTTGTCGGTAAGAATTGCTTGCTGATTTACAAAAAGCATACTAAAGTCCATCTTCATTATGAAAATATTTTTTGCTTTATAGTTCTTGTGGACTTCAATTCGAAGATCTCTCAGCAGTTGTTGAACATGGTCCTGCTCATCATGTCAATAATCGAATTAACGGAATACCGTGTGGTCTCTGTTTACGAAGTAAGTATATAATAAATATTTATGTAATATGTAATGATTTTTCTATTTTGTTATTATTTTCTTTTTAATTTTAAAAAGGTTTCAAAAGTATTAGTATTTTAAAAAGACATGTATATTCCGATCATATACAATCGCAACCTATCAAAGCTGAAAAAAGGGACGAAATCAAGTTAGAAAATACCAAATATCAGAAAAAAGAGGAATATCTTGATGAACATGAAGCTGAAGACGATTTAACAGATAGATTACACAAATATTTATCTGGAGAAATAGATGCTGATACATTTTTCCAACATGAACGTCAGTATGCACTACTATGATTTTTATTGTATTTTTAAAATTTTGACTAACCGCACGTTTAATTCCATTTCAGACTCAAGAACTGTCCCAGATAGTCAAGTAAGTTTTTTTTTTTGTAATATTAAGCATTAATTATTTAATTTGTTAAAAACTAATAAATTCAAAATATTTAGGTTGTGCCAGATGAAGATGATGATGATCTTGAAGTTTGGATAGTTCAAGCCGAAAAACCTGGAGAAGAGAATGACAAAGAAAAAGTAGTAGATATATCTTCTCTAGACGATGACGAGCTTGAAGATGATGGAGATGAGTTAGCGTTTCTCAATGCTATTGACAATTCCACTAATAATGCAGAAAATGCCAACCAAATTAATGAAGCCTTTGAAGATGGTGATTATTATGAAGATCCTGAATATGAACCTGAAGAAAACGACGATAACGACAGTTGCAAATCTATAGAAATATCGAGACCGAGAAGAAGAATAGGCCAAGGAAAATATAAATGTGATATATGCAAGTGCGTTTCACCCTATTTCTTTTTTTCAATCACATTTTTTTTTTTATATTCATAAATTATATTTACTATTTGACTTTGCAGAAAAGGATATACTTCTCAATTGCGTCTTGAGCAACATAAGTGTTGTCCCGGAAACATAGTTGATAAAAAAGACGACTTAACTTGTTTCATATGCAATGAAACATTCTTATCTAAAGTTCGATTACAGTTTCATAAGTAATTTCAAACTTTTTTCCAATAACCTTATAACCAAGTATGTACAAAGTCCTAATAAATTGCATTTCGTTTCAGACAAACTCACCGAGAAGGTGGTTGGCAAGAAATGGGATGTGATCAGTGCGGTCGCAGAGACTTCAATTCTGAACATGAACTGTTTGACCACATTTACTTTAGTCACTCAAAACCATTTATATGTCCTTATGAAGGATGCACAAAAACATTTAAACTCAAGTAAATATCAATTCAATAACAGTATGTTAACACTTTACCGACCGGCTATTGAAACTGCTAGACTTTAAATTTAATAAATCTAAACTAGGCAATTAAATTTAATAAAAGTTTTATCACAAAAATCTATAAAAGTTCAAGGTGAAAAAATGATCTATTACGACAACTGTCAGTTTGTCATTATAATTGTAAATAGCCAATAATTCGCAGTTAGTGTAACTGCAAATAGCCAATATTTCGCAGATAGTGTATGAAATGTTAAAATAATCGCTATCTCTTGAAAATAAAAATAGATGAATATATTTCATCATTGATTAAATTTTCATTCATTTGTCCTGCCATCTTTTGTCGAAATTTCAAAGCATAAAAGAAGTTTATTGTATATTGACGAGCAAAGTCGGATATATTTGAGGATGCCACGTTCACGTCCGCGATTGTTTGTGCAAAAGAATCAGATGATGCGGCTTTAGCTTCTGCAGTCGGTAATGTGTTTATATATAAAAAAAAAATCACTAATGTCTATCCTTTTTAGAAAATTGCTGAAGACCCATATGAAGGATCACGGCATAAAGAAATATGTGTGTAATATTTGCAACCAACGCTTCCAAGTTCATCAAACTCTCAAAGAACATATGGTGCTGCATATGAGGGTATTGATTCGTTTTGTACGATTTTCAATATTGTGTTACTCGCAGTCTTGTTATTTATTTTAATTTATTTAGGTGAAACCTTTCCAATGTCACATTTGCCAAAAATATATGAGCAAAGCTTCTCGATTACGCATGCACTTGCTCGTTCATACCTCGCAACAAAATCCTGCTCACGTGCTTGTTTGTAAGATATGTGATGGTGCCTTTAAAGACGTCGAGGAAGCTGAGGTTGGTATTTGATAATTTGGTGTTTTAAATATTAAATCGTTCATGTTTTAATTGATTACTTTTTTTTTTAGTCGCATACTGAGAAACCTGAGGCGTGCGAACCTAAAGTCGAAGATACTGATGGTATTTACGATGAAGAGATGTACGAAGATATGGGTATTGAAATCTTATCGCCTAATAGTTTTTATAATGATCAAGAAATCAAACCCACTTGGAGAAAGGAAGACCCGTTGAAAAAAGGTTTTTTTTATAAGTACTTAATCGTTATATAACAAGTTTTCAGTAACATAACGATTCATATTGTCTATTTCAGAAGGCGTTGACAGTACGGAGGCTGGAAGTGGACCAACTTTATCGAGTAAACATAGTCTATTGATGCAATTGTCTGATTCTGCAAGAAAGACTATAACTGCTGTGTGGATCGATAAAGTTTACAGTTGTCAATATTGTGAAAAGTGAGTTTTGTCATATGTTATATTCTTTAAATGTTTTTATACTCAATTATTAATTATAATTTTTAGAGTATATTACACGAAAGAAGCTCTTCATCAACACAGACATATTCACAGCAACAGTCGTGAACCATATCAATGTCACTTGTGCGAAGCGAGATTTCTCACCTACGCTAGGTAAATTTGATATATTTTGTTTTATTTGCATTTTTGTGAAGCATTCGCACTAACAATTCAATTTTTATTCTAGATGTACAGCACATAAATCGACCCATGGGTATTTCAAAGAAGGTGGTGCACCATCTTTGCGAGATTTCCCCGTTATCAAACATTATTTATGTGATGTGAGTTTCAAAGTCTGTTTTATTTTATGTATGAAATAGATTTTGGTATATGTTATCTTTTTTTTTCAGTTATGCGACAAAAGTAATTTATTATGGACTACCGTTAGTGTCCATTATAGACATCATCATAGGTATAATGTGAACCGACGCGATCCTCCGCCATGTAAAAATTGCTGTCAACAGTTTTACAATAGGTATTCTATTTATTTTTAGATATGTTTCTCAACACTATTTTGAGATCATTCACTAATATTTTGTTTATAGTTGGGATCTCGGTAAACATCGAAGGTTGAAGCATAGAAGAGAAGTTCACGCAGCTGCGAAGGCTCCTATCAAAGTTGTCAAGTTGGTGTTATATTTGATGATATTTTGACATAAAATATTCTTTCAATTTTCTAATTTGATTAATTTTTTCAGCTATTCGTATAAGTGTTTGGAGTGTGATCAACAATTGCCCAATAAAGCTGCTTTGACGTCGCATAGAAAAGCCGCTCATGGAGATGGAGAAGATGGAAAAAAACCTAAAAACGGTAAGACATCTTTTCGTAGACAATTTTTCCGAGAAATCATTGAATCATAATATGTTGTGTATTATATTTCAGCTGGTGTACTCGTTTGTTCCGAATGTGGAAAAACATATGCGACTAAACCAGCTTTACTCACACATATCAAGTAAGTCATTTTTTTAGTTTTTCATCTATTAATTTGTATTTTTTATTAATTTATATGACGATTTTCAGATGGCACACTGAACATGGTGTTGGAATCGAAGCTGCCCGACGAAGAAAGAGGGCTTTCGGTAAAGGAAGTCATATATGCTCGACTTGCGGTCTCGGATTCTATTCAGCTGCAAACCTCAGAGCTCATATAGAGTAAATATTAAATTTTGCAAGTTATTCGATTAATGAAATGAAATGTGAGATTTAACGACATTTTTTCCACAGTCGTATCCATGAAAAGTGTTATAAATATACGTGCGAAGAGTGCGGTAAAGGTCATTTTACCCATGTGGAGATGGAAACTCATAAACTCACACATACTGGTGAGCGTCCCTTCAAATGTCCGGACTGTCCCAGAGCCTACGTTACTAAAGCCATACTCAACAAACATTACAGGTACGTAATCTTTAATTCATCTAAAAAAAATCGATGTATTGATCAAAAATTTAAATCTACGTTATTTATCAGGAATCACACTGGTGAGCGACCGTATTCTTGTGATCTTTGTGGAGCTGCGTTCAAAACGGCTCATTCTAGAAACTATCACAAACTCAAACACGAAAACGGAAAATTACCTGCGCCACTCATAATTTTGGAAGTCAAAGGCGGAGATGCAAAAGGCTTAGAAGCCGCTTTACAAGAGATGCATGTAATTAATAGATTTATTTATTTGATTTCAAATATGATTTTTATTATCTGTATAAACTACAATTTTTTATTATTATTAGGGTATGGGTGAAAGTAAAAAAGAATCTAAAGCCATAAAACACTATATCGAAGACGGTGGAAATATCAAAGAAGAAATAGAAGAAGAGTTCCAGCAAGAAGTCAACGAAGAAGAAGTTCTCATAAGAACGTCGGAAGTTGACGAATCTGATGAAAACGTCATTACGGAGGAAACACCAGACGGTGTGCATATATTCTATAGAGGCATTGTTCGAGGCATGGACGAACAAGGATGTGAAAACGAGTACACAATAGAATATGAAGAAGCTCAGTAGTTTATATTTGTAGTATATTTGTGTGCATATTCCGAGTTCAATGTAAACATCTTGCTGTATTTGAAACCAAACCAATAAGATTTATTCAACTTGTGTATCCAAAGATTTTGTATATATTGTATTTTGGTATATACCTGTAAAAACAGTGTCTATAAAATTGTCCGTTCATATCTGTTATAATTTATGTTTTACAAAGAATTTCTACACAATATTCCAATATTTAAGGAGCGAGTGAGTGTTGAAAGATTTCTTTGTGTGATTTTTAAAATTTAACAACGTTAAGTTATTTTTTAAAAGTTAAACATCTTGCTTGGTTGTTAAAAGTATTAAAGCGGTCGCAGATCTGCTTTGTGTATATTATAAATTTGCCATTATTTTTTTTTAGTTTATCTTCATTTATTTTTCTAGTTTTAATCTAACTTATCTTTCTAAAAGTAAAATATTGTCCATTCAAAACAATAAGTGTATGCCAGTTAAATATTTGAAAGTTTTAGTGAATGAAACATGCATGTATATAACAAATATTGAGTTATTTTGGCACTTTGTGCAATCAATCCGCTTCAATATATATTCCTAATGTATAAAATATGAAAATAGTATATTTTGTGATCATCACCATTTGGACATAAAATAATTAAGTTATCGTTGTATTAATTACAATTGGAAAACTATTTTTTTACCTTGTTTAAATTTAAGTGTTAACGCGCTTAGCGCGTTGAGTCGAAACTTTTGTAAATGTGGAGTAAAACTTAGGGTGCCGCATGCATATTTTACATATTTGTTTTTGTATAAAAGTTAAAGTAATACATATATAAGATTTAATTTTCATTGATTCAGAATGCGATTGGAAATTCTGAAGCTTTTTTAATATTCAAAATCTTAGAATTGTTCAGAACACTTTTTATATTTAAAAAAAATAATTTAATGATTCACTATTTTTCAAATATCCATATGATTTGTTCATTGAATAAAAACAAGAATTCCTAATTTATTTTTTATTTACCCTACTGTCTGCAATTTTTTTCAGATTTTTCTTCATAGATAATCCTCTTCTTTTTCAAGTTTTTCTAATACAGTGACTCCCCCCTATAACGTCATTTTTTTCAAATGTATTTGAAAAAAAAAACAATTCGTAAAAATATGAAAAAAAAATTTAAATATTAAATTTATTCATTTCTTAAATAACCCCCTATAACGTCGAACCTATCTTGACGTTATAAGGAGGGATTACTGTATTTCATAAATTTCCAAATCATTTCAATATGAGTAAAACGGTAAGCAATTTTGTCAAAAAAATCGTGATTATGTCATTTGAATATTTATAAAATTAATTAATTATAAACGACCGTTAACATTTTAATTGCATTTAATTAAAAAAAGGTAATATTTTCCCGATAGAATCAACAATTCCGAAAATTTTGAAAAGGTGCGTCATGAAAACTAACCGATAAGCCACACCTGAAAATAATTCGAACATCAAATTTCAATTACAATAATTCATTAATGGCTTCAACACGAACCTTTAAAAATGGCGGTTCGAATCCGCAAATCGGCCAGTCCAAATTTGCACTCAAATCACGATGGATCTTGCGGGAAAGCCTCAAAATTTCAAAGTCGACATCTTGCGCAACAGGCATAAGTCGAAAAGAGCGCGAAGATTGAAAATCTGTAAAGATAATTTAGAAGAGTTTTCTTCGTGCACCAGCCTTCATGGATTTCAATATTTGGGGACGAAAGAAAGATCAATGTTTGAACGGTAAATTCGGTTTGTTCACAAGAAAAAGTGTTTCGTATGAATTGATTGAAATTTCGTTTTTGAAGATTGTGGTGGTTGATGATGATATTGATGAGTATAGGGATTTGTAGTTATTTCATCAAAATACTTTGGGATAAATGGAGAGATACTCCTGTTATTGTGTCGTTTGCTGAAACGCCAATTCCGATTCGGGAGGTTTGTATAATATTTTTATTTTTTCATGTAAAATTTATAGATAGTTTCAATAAGATTTGTACAGGTTTTACATTTCGAATTCAATCTTTCGAACTTCAAATTAAACCTTTTACAAATCACATTCAAAAAAGTTTAAATTTATAGTTTAGAAATTTGAATTTGATGTGAAAAACCTGTTTCGCGAAAACGTTGCCTCTGAAAAGGGTGACCATTTGTATTGGTTTTATCAATACAATTCTGTTTTTTAAGGACGTTTTCAGGGTTAATCGTAAAATGAAACCAGTACACTTAAGATTACAAAATTAAAAATGTTTATTTCATCAGAAGAAAAAAATTGCATATACAGTGGAAAAAGTTTAACACTAAACTGAAGGGAACGAAATATCTTTTCGTATTAAAAAAAAAATCATGTTAAACGTCATATAATACTATACATACCGTGTTTCCCCGAAAATAAGACCCGGTCTTATATTAATTTTACACTCGAAAACTGTACTAGGTCTTATTTTCGGGGTAGGTCTTATATTAAAACCATCTTTTAAAATCATAGAAGTTTTATTTTCGGGATAGGTCTTATTATCAGGGAAACACGGTATATAGTATTTTGTCAGAACTGCAGTATCATTTCTCGTCAATCGATTTTTCACGTTAATCATTTTTGTATTAAACGATTTATCAGCAGACATATTGTGTTTGTTGTTTTGGAATTAGTTAATTTGCATACTTATGATTCTCTAATACCTTTTTCGAATTTAAAAATAAATGGTTTTATTTAGAGTCACTAAATTATTATAATATTGTCTCATTGATTTGTCAGATTCCATTTCCAGCCGTGACATTTTGTTCTCAAACCAGAATTATGCAGACAAAACTTAATGTTACAAAATTGGATCAAGAGATAAATAAGAGCAACTGGACATTTACGAAGGAAGAGTTGGGCGTTTGAAATATTCTGTCATTGTTAAAAATTGGAAAGATACTATGATCATTTTGTTTTGATTGATTGCAGATTATTTATATATCGTGCTGTAGCACATAATTGTAAAAGCATGAGGTATCCTGAGCTAAGAACAAAGTATATTGATGAAGAAACAGTAAACTTTCTTAAAAACGTATGTACGAAATAAATTTTCGGATCGAAAAATCCATATGAATTTAGTTTTATTTATTTTCTCTAGATATCAATTTCGGATCGTACTATGAACTTCTGGAATTTCAATGAACAATATGACTATTTAACACAACGAGTTACAACAGAAGCAGGTTTTTGTGAAACTTTTAACGGATTAGATTCGACAGAAATTTTCAGGGAAATTGCGTAAGTTTCTATAAATTAATAATATTATAGAATACAATTTTCAATCAATACATTTGAATTCTTATCCTTTTTCGAGTAACACAAATGCTCAATACTGAAAAATTTCCATAACAAACATTGACAATCCCGAAAACTTTTTACCTCCATAGTTTTCATCCCGCGTTTTTTTCACTCTGAAAGCTTTCCTCCTTAAAAATTTTCATCCCTCTTCTTTTTGATGAGGGATGAAAATTTTTGAAGTGAAAAATATGCAAGGTGAAAACCTTTTGGTTGTGAATGTCGATTTTCCGGGGATCAATATTTATTCTAGGAATTTTCCTCCTAGAACTCCTCTTTTATTGATGCCTGCATTAAAAAAGGGACTATTATTACTAAAACCGACAAGTTTTTTCAATGATATAATATGTTTTGAAATAATGTCTATCATAATTCGAAATCAAAATATAAATAATTTTGTATTTTACAATTAGAGTTCAATATAATGAATACAATACCGAGAGAAGAACGTTATCGAATGGATGGTCGTTGGAAAATGGATATCCAAAAAATATATCGAACGAGAATGAAATATTTCCAAGACGAAGTTCTGTAAGTGTATTTTTCATATTTCATAATGCACATTTATATAAATGTATTGTATTGTATTATTACACGCTTGTACTTATATTATTCAATCGAAATTTTTAGAGTCTCGATGTTGATGTCGGTCTGAAAATTGCCGTTATTTTGAATGAGAATGATTTAAATAATTATTGTGGCGATGGAAAACTTGGGAACAGAGTATGTTATTGTATATAGAACCAAGCCAGAAACAAATATTTTTTTATTATTTAATCGATTATAAGAGCTTTCGTTACTAATTTTGGCCTCCCTCTTTTTCTATTGTATCCTATTTGTATCTGTTTGGCATCTATTTTATAATATTTAAATTATGACCTATATTGATATTAATTCTGACCTATGATATATTATTTCTGATCAAAACCGTATTAAAATTCTGACCCTAAAAATACGAGACATATAATAGTTAGAACCAATAATTTTCAAATTAGTCTTTGTTTCGGATATCTGGCTTAAAAATATTTACATAAGAATTTATAAACGTTGAAATTTTTCAACATTCAAAACGAAATTTTGTCGTAATAAGAAGAGCAAAAACTCGTGTGCTAATAGTTAAAATATTGTAATATTATATAATAGTATTAGTTGATACGGTTTTTTTTTTCAATATAAGATACAACTGCTATAAATAAATAATGACTAATGTAACGTATTCCAACTTTATTTGTGCCATGTCCCACTTTTTATTATGGTTACTTAATGAATTCTGAATAAAAATTATTAGCTAATTTACCTCAATGATCCATAACGACAAGTATAGCTTAATTAATCACCTCGTGCTTATTTAATTAATTAATTTGCTTAATTTTTTTAACCCGAAATATATTTTTTTTATAGATATATAACAATATAACATTGTTGCTAAGTTTTTCTTGAAAAATCGTTTTTTGAAAACGCATATTAAAAAAATATGAAATTTCGTATAATTAGGTTTTGCTTCATTCTCCATCCGATTTTCCGAAAATGTCTGAAGAATTTTTCATAGCACCTTTGACGAAACAAATGATCATTGCTATGAAGCCAAACATGATAATTACTTCACCAGGATTGTCCAATTACGATCCGGAAAGGTAATCAAATTGATTATTCTTCACGGTATGAATTTCTAAATGTTTATAATTTTCAGACGCAATTGCTTTTTACCCCACGAAAGATATTTGAAATATTTTAAAATTTATTCCTTGAAAAATTGCGAATTGGAATGTCTTTCTAATTTTACTTTAGAAGCTTGTGAATGTGTCTCATATTGGATGCCGCGTATGTTTTTTTATTTATTTCAAATGTGATTTAAAATAAATCGTGTAAATTTAATGTTTTATTTTACAGGTGAAAAACAAATGCGAATATGTGGAATTTCAAAATATTTTTGCATGACTTTCGCTAAACGTAAATCGATCATTCAATTTACTTATTTTAAATATTCAGATATATAAACGTACCTTTTAAAAAATTTAAGGTGTATTAGAATCTATGGATATGAAATACATACTTATGTTTACTAAGAATAACTCTGAACATATTAACAAATTAGAATCTGTCAAGGGACAATGCAACTGTAAACCTTCATGCGCTTCTATTTCATATGACACTGAAATAACTCAAAGTGATCAAGTTTCGTCACTTCATGACAAGTATACGAAGTGTATATTTTAATATAAAATTAGTTGTAAACCACATTCAAAATTTTTTCAGCTCATATCTGACTGAAATGACGTTTTTTTTCAAACAGTCGCAATTCATACCAATAAAAAGATCGGAGCTTTACGGAGTAAGCGATTTTTTGGCAAATTGCGGCGGAATCATGGGGCTTTTTTTAGGATTTTCCATTTTGAGTATTGTTGAAATAATTTATTTTTTAACCATCAGGTAAAATTGTGTTTGAAATAGAGTGATTTGATCGAGTGACTATTCCTAAAAATTTTCAGGCCGATTTGCACCATGAAAAAGAGGCATAAGGAAATAAAAGTATCTACTAAAAAACCTCATTAAAATTAATACATAAAGTAAGTAGCTCAATATATTATTAAAACCTTTCAGTTTCTTAACAAAATAAAAAAAAAACCATAACTTTAATTGTTTCAGAAAAAACAAGTGCCAATTGAATGAAAAATCATTGAAATAACGACGTATTACCGTTATTACTATTATTTTTCAGTAAAATGAAAGAATTCTTAGGATTTTTTTTCAATATCTATTAAGTGAATTACCTTCTATTAAAAAAAGTCTTATGAGCAATTAGAATAAAGAAGTATAATATTTTAAAATAAAAATAAAAGTTAGAATTAAATTTTTTGAATTGAATTTTCTTTTGTAACATCATCAACTGTATAATATTATTGAAAATATAATGTTTTAATTAATTTAGTTTTTGATTATACTTATATAGTATATAAGCCCGATGTTAATAACATCGGATGTGAAAAAAAGTCATCATCACCATCATCATCAAAAGTCGCGGTTCGGGTCGTTCATTTGAAATAAGGAAAAAAAAATCATCATTAGCATCATCATCACCATCATCATCATTAGCATCATCATCACCATCATCATCATCATCATCATCATCATCATCATCATCATCATCATCATCATCATCATCATCATCA
>JAOXNN020000074.1:4022011-4035648 GCA_028571205.2 Hydropsyche betteni | reverse complement strand
TTCTGCGTATGGCTACCCATGCATCTTTCGAGTAAGTCATCTCGAGATAAATCTTCAAATATTGGCTGCAACACTGGAGTTGATCTTTTCTAATGTACTATTGTTATGTTGTTGTCGAAAAACGCATTTTCGAAAAAATAAAAAAATTATATTGCAACTACAATTGTCACAGCGCTCGGACGGTAAGTATACGCGGGGCACGTTTACAAGTTTTTTTATAAGAAATACTTTGAATTTAGTTTTGAAAATTTGGTGACATATTTTTAAGATGCTATACTATCATTTTATGAAAGAAAAAAAAAATAACTTTTTTGAAAATTTTACATGTATTTCCCCCTTTAATAGAGAGCGTAAAGTCTTGCTTTAGTAAAGGAAAGAGACGTGCTCTAGCGCTCTTCACCTTTTTGACAATATTGTTGATATGATGCGACCATATCAGTCGTACGTGACACCAAGGTATTCGGTAAAGCGCCTATTACCACACTAAACATATACGACACCCCCATACAATAGGAAAAACTCCAACTTCTCGTTATCTAATTTATATTATCTTGACGTACGCATTTTCCCGCCTTTCAAATTCAAACAATACAAACGATACAAATGTGCTGTTGTTTTTCATTTCAACTATATAATGTGTCAAAATTCAAGGCGCTTAAAGAAGCTATTCACAATCGTGTGGTATATCTCGATATTATTCTTATAGTGAAGTATAATTTGTAATTATTTTCGAGATTTTAAAGGGTCCAGAGTCTCAATGTTCCCCTCCTGGTTATGCCCGTGTACATTGATGCTTACCCGAAACTAGCATAGAATTGACGTTGATTCTTCATGAATATGTTAAGAAACTTAATTGAGAGATTCTTTTTTTCTCAATCTTAGAAATGACACGTGTGTCAATTCAAGGCCTTCAAAAAATTTATTTACTATCCTGCAATTTTCCTTGATATAATTTTCATTATCAAGTATAATTAGTAATTGTTTTGAAAATTTTGGGGGGTACTGGAATCCCTCTCCCGATTACATTTACAACTAACATAAATAAACTTTTTTTATAAACACTGACATGAAACTTGAACAAGTTTAATTGAGAGGTTCTTCTTTTCATAGTCTTATAAACGGTATGATGTTTAAAGAATATTTTTGCTTTTATAATTATGCTTGCAACGGAACTCCTTTCGTTATTACTTTGTTGAGAATTGCGTTTTGTGGTTTTTTTTGTTGATAACAATGTATTCGAATACGATATTATGTTTATTGAATGGTTAGTTTATGTTATTCTTATTTATTAAACCATTATTCGTATCGTGTTATAGAAATATTAAAAAAAAACTCTATTCGATAATATTTATGAAATAAACATTATACGATACGTTTCTTTCATTACTTTAAATCTACCATTTTTTTATGTATATTTATGTAAATTTACATTTTTTATATTATAAGTACTGGTTTTTATCATTCTAAATTGTTCTTTCACATTATATTTCTCAGTGTGAAATAATTTTCAATTGGTAGTAGTCTTGAAACATTATTACTTAAATAAATAAAAACATGTACATGTGAATTCTACGAAAACGGAAGAATCGTGATAAAAACGTCGAATGGAATCTCACCATTAGAAATAACGGAGGAACTCAAATGTGCATTTTTCATTGTTCTTCGTATTATTAAAAATTTCTATGGGTAATACAATCTATTATCGATGTTAAAACAATTATGTATTACATTTTTTACTATGAAAATATTTGATAATAGCAATTAGAAGGCAAGTACATTCAATGTGGAAATGGAAAAAATTCTAAAAGAACGGTTTGTATAAATGGTTTTATTCAACTCAAAAATAAAATATGAAAAAATCATCACGATTATTATTAAAACATTAAATGATCTGTTTTTCTAGTTTTATATTTTATTTTTCTTTATGTTGATACGAAACGTTCAACTACGAAACTTCGCATTATCGTTTATTATACATTGATGTATGATAGAAAATCAACAATTTGTTGATTTTATTTTTATGTGTTTTCGTAAAGTAGAAATTTTCACTTAATGTTTACGAATAAACTTTGCATATTTTAATTTTTACACACAAAAAATATGTACATAAAAACACAATTGAGATCTCGACTCTTTTACTTTGACGAGAAGTAGTGACGATTGTGCTACGATGTTCGTGATTTATAATTATTGAACATGTTAACTATTATTTTTATGCAATTATTCGCAATTTGTTCTTAACTGAATAAATAGTGATTTGTGTCTCGTAGCATTAAGGTTTTTCATGTTTCCGAAACTATAATAAGGTTATTCTAGATATTACAGATATTGTTAGAGAATGGTAAGGTTTTCTTTGTTTACTTTTCAACTGTTCAATCGATTTTATAAAATATAAATTAAATAGTGTTTTTACTTACAGTTTACCCCTGATTCGCCCGTTTTTCGTTTCGAAAACATCATCAAGATTTCAAGATTTTGATCATCGTCTGAAACGTCGAAGATATGATTTGTGAAAGTGTCTTATTTTTATTTTTCGTAAATATCAAACAAAACAAGAAATAAATTCTTGTTTCTGTTTGATATTTATTTATACGTGTTAAGTGTTTGACCGCAAAACGGACGGATTCGTCGAAATTTGAAGATTTTATGTTCGCCGAGAACTTTCAACCATGGAAAAGGTATTTATAATCTGTTTATTTTTTATTTTATTTTTCAGTAAATTATGAAAATAATAAATCTGGTTTATATGAAATGTTCATATAATCGTGTTTATTTTACGACTGCCATTTTTTTTATTTGTGTACAAATTTGCTGGAATCTAAACTGTTGAAAATATACACGATCGAAGCTTAAATTTATTGCGATTATATATTTTAAGCTTTCAAGTCACTTTAATTTAAGTAATACAGAAATGAATCAATGTGTATATTTTTCAAAATGATATGAAATTAATACATTCATATTGGCTTGAAGGATTAAACAATTTTTTTCGTGTAAGTATATAAATGAGTATATTTTCTACATGATGCAACTTTCCTGAGGTATCGATCAAACATTTTAGTTAAGATAAGTAAAAACGAATATAAACAAACAAGAAAAAATGAAATTGTTGAAATAAATGTATTTTGAAAAACAGTGTGAATTTTTTATACCATTTATATCCTAAATTTTGTTGATTTATTAAACGATTTAGAAAGCCGTTTTACCTTGGAGGCCTGATTACATTAGTGGATGTCTGCTGGATCGTACGTGAACATATTGTTGATGTATATTTACTATATAAAGTGTAAAAAATCTGGATCATTAAACAGTCCAGAAGTTTTCACATTCTGGAGTACTTATAATTATTTAATTACTTAAGAAAACAATTTTTGTGTAAAATAAATTTTCAACCATTTTTAATTTTTGTTAATTTCGGATCGGCATTTCACTAATATTGCAACGTCGTATTGTTTCAAAGAATTTCGAGAGTCCAGAGAAAATAGAAGATTCCGAAGAATATCCAGGAAAAGAATTAATTCACCTCGACAATGGAAACACTCATCCGATGGTGTCACGGTTCCGCACAAAAGCATATTGGACATATTTGTGTTTTCCGTGCGGCGCAACTTGCTTGGGAGAGACATTTTTACGGGTTAGTTAAAAAACAATGATCTGGCATTTTTGTAATCGTTCGCATTCAAATAATTCCTTTTCGACTTTTCAGAGTCATTTACAAGGCAAAAAACATAACATCCACATTTTATCCAAACAAATTTGGCCTGCAGTTATCATCGACAATCATCCGTTTTTCGTGAAGGACGCACGTAAGCAACAGAAAACTCATGCCGCACTATTCAGTCCAAGTTTGATGATGAATATTTTCGAACAGTTTTAATCTATTGTTAATCGATGGTTTCAAATTGATTTTTTTTTACCTTTAGTCGCGGCGGAAAACGTCGTAATCGCTCCCGGAGAACCTGTACCACCTGGAGTCGAAGAAGCCGTGAGAGCAAAAAGTGCTATAGAAGAATCTTTGAAATCTACCGAGTAAGTTTTTTAGTACTTTCCCGTTAGACCACCGCAAATGGTCGGCACATTCACATATATAAAATGATTTTATTATCATTTGATTATGAATCGATATTAAAATTTCGATTTATGGTTTAATATTGTATAGGTTTCCCGTTGTCGGCTTGGAATATATGATAGAATTGTTGGAAGAAGACAAGGAGCCGTCGTATTTTTGTTCTTTATGCGGAGTACGCGGTAATCCTTATATTATATTACGGCATATTGATGGACATAGGCATAAAATGAAATTTATGGTGAGATTTATAAAAGGAATGCTTTGAAAAAATATTGACTTGATTGTATTGAATGTGTTTTTTTTAGGCTATTAACTATCCAAAATGTTATAACGCATTGCGAAAGTATTGCGGATCTGATAAGTATCATCCTGGTAATGTTCAAGTGTTGCACAATATATGCCAATGTATAGATCAAGCAAATGGAAGACTTCCACCGCTAGTTATTCAACAGGAAGAATTTGAAAAGAATAAGTAATGTTTAATTTAAAAAATCTCCTGAGAATTTAGTCTACTCTTATTACCATTCATGTACATAATTTTATTTTTTAGAGAAAAATACTTGAAGCAGATTGCTGATGGTAAACATTTCACTGAAAGGGATGGTGAAGATTTTTTAGAACTCATAGACGAAGAATATATAATCATGGTTTCTAAGACACGTAATTGTTTTTTTTTCTGCTTACATTAATTGATTAATTTGTTTTAATTATTATACTTGCATTATTTTTTGTAGACAAAAATACTATGCTGGAAAAGAGTTCTGCTGAGTTCGTAATATTTTCTTATAATATATACCCAATGAAAATTTATATGAAATAAGTTTTATTTTTACTTTTCAGTAATTCGTTAAATAAATCTGCATCATTAGAAGAACCGCAAGATAAATCTAAAATTACAACAGTACATATTTTCCAATCAACAATATATTTTTATTATTATTAAATAAATCATATTCTAATTATTACAATTTTCAGCTTATAATTACGAAAAGCAACAACAATGATCGGTCAAATCCAGATAGAAAAGTTCAGAGATGTAATGTTTATTTTATTTAATTATCGATTTATTTATTTTTTCGATTTTGTAATTGAACTTATTTGTTTTCAGCATTAAGAAAAAGGCCTTCTGTAGACTCAATTTCATCACTTAGTAACGTATCAGACGATGATCTAGATAATGATTGTTTTATTGTTGGTTCTTCTACGAATTTACGAAACAAAAACACATCAGGGAAAACCTTTTTTCCCGTAGATAGAAGAAACATTCATCCAAACGCTCATAGACTTCCAGGAATGGCAAACAATGTCTACGACAGTAAAAGTAAATCTCCGTTTAGAAGTAGATCTCCTCACTCTAGACAACTCCGTAGTTCATCGAACGATAGAAATTTTTCGACGAGGTTTATATTTTAAAATTAGCATATAAAACTTTCTCTATTAACTCTGATTCAAAAAGATTTTTTTGGTTACAGGGATCGTAATAACAGAAATAATTCCAATTTTGTTGTCAAGCCTCAATTAGGATCAGTATGTTAACGTTCATTCTTTTTTTATCATTTATATTTTTGTTATTTATAAGATCGTTTTTAGTCGGCTGATAAAGAAAAATGGGATATGTATCGTAAAAGATTTAACAAATGTGTCGAAGAAGCAAAAAAAGTGTTTGAATATAATGAACAATTTCCGGAAAAGCACCCTTGCTATCAGACAGAATGGAAAAAATATTGGAACAAAAAATATAAGGAATATCAAGGAGGTATCCATATTTATATTTTTGATTTATATTAATTAACATTTTTGTTTCGAACCATTTTTTTGAGTTATAATTGTGTTTTTTTTTTTTTTTCAGATAAAAAAGATTTTTCACAATGTGATATGAAACCTGAATGGATAACATATTGGAGTAAAAAGATGCGAGAATTACATGAAGAAGAATTGACTAAAAAAAGAGAGGAAATATTAAAAGATCTCGGGTTGCCATTAGATATGATTCGAGAAGACGTCGATCTGAACAAACCAATTGACAAGTACTATTTCGTTATAAAATAATAATATATTTTTTGACGTTTTTGTATTCAATTTCTTTTACTTTTTTAAGCTTGAAATCTCAAGACGTTAGTTTTGTAGAGAAGGAATTGAAGATATTGCGTCATAGAAGCTTAAAAAGTCATGAAAAAAGCAATGAAAGAGATCGAAGTTATGAGAATAAAATTGCGACTGGAGGAGAAAGAAATTATAGAGGAAGAAGCCGTGAAAGAAATTTTGAACGACGGCGATCTATTGATAAGGTGAAAGATAGAGAAAGAAATAAAAGAAGTCGAGACAGAAGCTGGGATAAAGGTGATGGCGACAAATGGAGATCTAATTACAAACGTGACAAAGACGATAGATTCAAATATGACAGAGATACGAGAGACTCAAAAATGAGGAAGTTTTCGCCATCTCGTGATACGTATGTGATTTTATATAATCTTGTTTTATAAAAGTTAATCATTTCTTATATGAAATTAGTGCTTTTATTATCTAATTTATACATAACTTTTATAAGAGGCGTTATGATTCAATTTTGATAAAACGAATAATTGTAATATTATACTTGATATTTCGTAAATTAAATTATTTATTTTCAATTACATTTCAGGTTCAACTCCTCAAGAAATTATTCTTCATCTCGGTATATTAGTGAACAAATGTCAAAAGTTGAGGTAAGTTTTTACACGCTTTTTTTATAAATCGTTGCACTTTTAATAAATTGTGTGTTCTTTTTATTTTAGAAAAAGAAAAAAGATGTTAAATGGTCTATTTATCATTCTAAAATGAGATTATTCAAAGATAATCTGACAAAAGAATTTGAAGAACATGAAGAAAATCCTAAATCGCATCCTTTATATCATAGTGAATGGCTTAAATTTCGAAGCAAGAATTCGATGGGTAAACTATTTTTTTCTCCATGAGTTTATAACATTTTTATTTCGTATTAACTCTATTCCAAATTTCTATAGTTGATAATGGCATTAACTTTGACATAAACACTGAATGGAATAAATTCTGGAGACGTAAGGTCCAAGAACTTTACGATCGAGATCTGAGTGATAAAATGGAAGAATTACTTAAAGACTTGGGTCTGAACCGAGATTCTCCTACTAGATTAAAATATTTTGACAGAAAATATGATAGAGAAATGTAAGTTTTTTCTACAAGATTTGTTTTTTTCTTTTTTTTTCAATGATTTTATAATTTTTCTTTTTTCAAAAGGAATAACAGTCCAGAACCTCGTGTGCGAAAAATGCCACCAAAGCAAGAAGAGAGTAAACAGAATCAAATTAATGCAGAAGATCTAAATCCTGTTGTTGTTTTGAGACACCTAACTGCCTTAGAAAACTATTTAGGCAGTCTCGGCCCTAAAGTCATAGATTTGCTAGCCGCTGTTCTGAAAATGGAGAAGGTAGCTTTTTATATATCCCCGGTTTTTAGTTATTGTTTAATTGGTTATGAAATTAAAATTATTTTTTCGTCTTCAGGATAAGCCTAATTCTTCAGAAGATATATTGAGTAACGATGTATATTTAGTATTGTTAGAAACAGTAAAGGAAAAATTAAAAGGACAGCTTTTGGCCGATCTTATAGATCCTCATGTCATTCAAGCAACTAAAACTGCAATTCAATACACTGCTTCACTTTTACATAAAGCTTCGTTGAAGGCAGAAGAAGAAAAAAAGAAAATGGAAGAGATGAGGAAGAACAAGGTATATTTGTTTAATATTCGATATTTTTTCAATACTATGAATTTGAAATTTAGGGTTATTTTTTTACTTCAGAGTTTACCTGTTGCTGGAGTTGGTCCTGTGGAAAAAGCAGCGATTGCAAATCAAATTGCTGAAGTTCTCATTGCACAAGGGAAAACAGATGTTACTACCGAAGAATTAGAAAAACTCATTAACGCTGTAGTTGGAATGGCAAATGCTTCACAATCTTCAATAAGCTCTTCTACTACTACTAGTATTATAATAATTATTCAGTCATCGTTTAGCATGTTAAATTTTTGAAGAATATCTAAACTCGTTTTTATCATTATAGGTTTATTATCACAATTAATGGAGATACAAAATCCATCAAACAATGACAAGGATAATAATTCTATGAATGGTTTACAAGCTTTACAAACTGCATATAACAAAAAGTAAGGAAAAAAATGGGTATTTAAGTAGAATAACGTATTAAATTAAATTCAATAATTCCAATTAGAAATGTGATAATTTTAATTTCAGCATTCCTACAACATCCAATTCCAACGTTTCTTCCTCTCAAGAAACAAATTTCAGTGATAAATTAAGTGATTCTGATTTAAAGACATTGTTTCAAAATTTCAAAGATCTTTCGTCCGATGAGCAACAAGGGTTAATGACATACGTTCGGAAACTGGAAGGCAAAAATCCAGAGCGTGTGAAAAGTTTGCAAAAAATTGTCAACATAGATCTTTTGTTTAATCGGCAAGCAGCTACTATTGGTCAGTTGAAATAATTATTGCTGATGTATTATATTTTTCGTTGCATCTTTTATGCATTCCTCTTTTATTATACAACAATAAACACTATTCCTTGAGCATGCTTATGTTATGTTTTGGTTTTTGTGAAGTGCTGTTTTTTTTTGTTGCTTAATATAATTTTTAAACCTTAATTTTGTGTATTTTTGGTGGTTTGCATATTTTAGGTTAGATAATTTTATTGAAAGGTAAGATACGTGGTTTTGGATTATAATATGGTACATATGGTGGTATAAAGTTTTTAAACATAGACTTAGAAAAATTATATTTATTTTCGTTAAAAATTCAATAAAAGTGTCAGATGAATATTAATTTAGTATATAATTTATAATATGTATAAATCCTTTTGTTATTTGATCAAACTCACTTGCAAAATAAGTTTAAAATAATCATTAATATTGAAATTTATCCAAAAAGATTTATTGAAAAAGATATATACTAAAAACAAAACTATAATCATAATCAATATTAATATAAACATGTAACATATGCTTATTGCTTCGCTGAACATATAAATTTCATTATATCAACACTAAAATGAGACATAAGATCATATAAGCAAAGTGAGATTAAATTGGAGTAGAAGCTAATTTCTTGAATTTTCGCTAAAATCAAAGTACTGTTTTTCATTAATCAACTCACAATCATTTTTCATTTGTGTCTTTAAGTTTTATAATTTTTTAAATGAAAATTTCAGAAAGAAATAGGTCTCAAAGTCCTTTTGCCAATCGGTCGTATGGGATGAATCCTACGTTGGAGGAAAAAAATAAAAACACCGATAAAGAAATTGGCAAGCCATTTTCTTTCAAATCTAAAGATAGTGATGATGATGAGGATTATTCTTATGAAGAGGTATTTTCAATTTCCAAAACATCCATTTTTGTTTTATACAGTTAACTGTAACAAGTAAATAAATTACAGGTAATAAAAAGTGCAGCTGAAAAAGCCAAAGAAAAGCAATTACAAGAAGAACTAGAAATAATCAAACAATCATTACGGGATAGTAGTGATAATGTCGAGGGTAAAACCGAAATTACTAAAGAAATTCCGGAACCTGTGACATTACCGGCTGAACCCGCCACTATCATGCAAAATACTGATGAATTCGATATTGCGTCACTTGCAAATGTTCTGCAGCTTGTGAAAAATGCAACTAATCTACAAAATTCATTGGCCAATTCTTCTCTGAGTACCTTTAGCAATCAACAACCGTACAATACTTCAAATAATCAACCGTTTACTGGGTCGAGTAACCAACCATTTACTGCTTCGAGTAACCAACCATTTACTGCGTCAAATAACCAACCGTTTGCTGCGTCAAATAACCAACCGTTTGCTGCGTCAAATAACCAACCGTTTGCTGCGTCGAATAATCAACTTCCGATTAGACCGCCAAATAACACAAATCCACTCCACCAAGATTCTCCCAACCAATCACAGATGCCACCTCCATTTGACCATAAAATGCCTGGTCCTGGTCCTGGTCCTGTTCAACAAAATGTCAATACTCCTCGTAACATAAGAGATAACATTTCAAGGCCTATCCCGCCAAATCAATTTAAAAATTCCTCTCAATATCAACCTATGAACCAATTTCAATCTGGAAACCAGTTTCAATCTTCTAATCAATTTTCATCTTCCAACCAATTTCCACCCACAAATCAATATCCACCTGTGAATCAGTTCCAACCTACAAGTCAATTTCAACCGCTGAATGATTTATCCCGTTCTATTTTACCTCCAAACAGTGGTTTAGGTCGAATGGGTCAGAATTCATATTCTCAAAATTCTACAAATAAAATTGACTCTTTGCAGATCCAAAATTCAAATACGCAAACAAACCAATTTTCGGACAGGCCTCCAATGAACAATTTCCAAAAAAACATGAATATGCCGCCTAAATTTGAAAAGTTTGATAACCAGAATAAAATAGGTTTTAACAATCAAATGCCTTCGGGCAGTTCGTTTAACAATCGGTACGGTTCTTCTGATACAGGATATCAAGGAAATTCGTCCAAAATGGGTTGGAACAATTCTCAAAATAATACGAATCAATTTGATTCTCGTGCTCCTCCAATGAACAATCAAAATTCATCAGTGGGAGATTACAATCAATATAATTCCTCAAGAGGTAGAGGAAATCAGAGAGGCTCTTTTTCGAATCGTGGCCGGGGGAACAGACCCTATGGTGATAACAAATATAGAAGAGGAGGCGGAATGAACTATTAATTTGTTCCGAAGGTAATAAATATGTTTCTTCATGCGATATTTTTTCACTTTCGTATGTCAGGATGTTCAATAATTTATGTTAATTAATTATTAAAATTAATTGTTTGAAAGTCATTTGTGATTTTTTTAGTAATGCACACATTTTATACTGTTTCAAATGTTTTGAAATGATTCTTTTTTCAACTATTTTGTATATATGATTTAATGAAATAAAAAGTGTGCTCAATTTCAATCTTTTCTTTTTTGTTAATCATTTTCATCTCTGAATTCAAAAACATTTATACGTTTTTATTATAGATTCAATCATTTCTTTTAGTTTTCCATCATCAAAAATGTTTTTGTTGAATCAAAACTATTCTTCTTATACAATTACACAAAATAATTATACAAACTTAATAGTTATCAATTTTGAGAAACATTTTTTTCGATATTATAAAAATTAATCTATTATTAACTTTTATTAAAAAAGTGATACAATCTGTATGAACACATATTTATTATAATTATAGTAAATGGGCCTGATGTTAACAACATCGGGATGCATATGTATTTATTTTAAAGTCGATGCCCGTACCCGATGTGAATATTTAATATTTAATTAATAAAATCAAAATAATTCATTTGTTATCGTCACCATTACGAACACGCACATATAGGCAAAACCAGTAGTTAGTAGGTAATAAGTATCATATTATGGACGTTAACTTTATACGCATAAAGACCATATTAGAATCAATACTATAAAAAGTCGCGAGCGTCATCGACACAGATACACAGAAATCCGCTTTTATATATAGGGGATTATTCTGAGAACTTTTTTTTAAGACATGGTTTTCAACTTCCCTTTTAAGCTTCAGAACAACTTTGCAAAAATTACATACGATCTTGATTAAAATTAATTAGGGTAAGTCCCTATGATCAGCACAAAAACGTTTTTATTTATGGAAGAGACAGTGACATCCCGAGACAATATGCCACTGTTAGGAAATGTTCAAAATGTCTCTGGAAATATAATTTAAAGTTCAAACGACTTTTTTTTATTAAAAATTCTAATATAGATTAAATCACATTTTTGCATCATAAATATACTTTGAAACAAATACTCTTGTTAATGTTTTTATAAAGAAAAGTATTTATTACTAAATTTATTTTGCTGCCCTTCAAATTTTTCCGCCATTAGGCATTGCCTTATTTGCCTATGTCATCAGGACGCCACTGGGAAAAAATGCCCTTTCTAGATATTGTATTAAAGTGAGGGCTTCCTGATTCAGACCATCAATTAATCAATACATAATATATTGTTAATTATAATACTTTACTGACCAGCAATTGAAACTGCTAGACTTACGCCAACAACCGCAAGTTTTTGCGCAAAATTGCATTTTTCAGCGCAACCTACTAAAATCGTCATAACTTTTTTATTTACTTATAAATTTTCACAAAACTTTTAGAAATTATTCAATACAAATGTATTCAAATGTTGATGAAAAGAAACGTTCGTTTTTTCAATTAATTCAATCAAGAAATACATACAAATAATTGTATGGAAAATAATATTTAAAAAAAGTTGAAAACCACTGGCAGTGCTTAAATTCATTTTATCTTAGGTCTAATAGTGTAATAATTTACGCTAAATAGACACATAGATCAGATCACTTTACAAAAGCTAAAATAAAAAAAAAATACAAAATTTTAAAATGATTGCTATCTCTTGAAAATAAAAAAGATTAATATATTTTAACATTAATTAATTTTTCATTCATTTTTCTTGCCATCTTTTGTTGAAATTTCGAAGTATAAAGGAAGCGTAATCGTAATCGTATATTGACGAGCAAAGTCGGACGTATTTGAGGACGCCACATTGGCGTCTGCGGTCGGTAAAGTGACCAATATATGACCCTAGACTTCAGCCTATCTGACTTACATGGAAATTCGGCTCTGTATTTACGTTTATCCAGCAAAAACTTCAAGGTGAAATTTACCATGAATTTCACTCTTGAATTTGAACCATTCACTCAAATTTTCAAATCTTAATGTTTTAACAGACTTTCGAATATGGCTGAAACGAACTGATGGTTTTGTTGCGCTCACAGCCATGTTTAAACGTGTGTTCAGCATTTCGACTGCACATTTTTAGTCGAACCGCTGAACACACGTTCGAACATGGCTGTGAGCGCAGCAAATCCATTTCGCTTCAGCCATATTCGAACGTCTGTTAACACTTTTAACACCAAATTTTCCCGAGGAATTGAATTCGACTTCCTCAAATTCAGACCTTGGACAGCTGCCTTTGCCTTAACCAACTCAAAGTTTTATATAAGTAGCTCCACACTTTCGGGGGTAGCATCTGCCCTTGAGGAAGTGGTGCAAGCGGTGGCAACAGGTGTCGTGACGCAACCGACACTTGCCGCACACCGCGACACGTCAGTGCGTCGACGTGGACGCGAACGTTTCGTTGTTTTGGAATCGGCTTAGTTAATTAGTTCGTTTTTGGAATATTCCAGTGGTGTAGCGGGGCAGGAGCGCACTGGAGCACCGCTCCACCACTTTATTTCGAGGTAGAGTGCCGCTCCACTATACAAATTTCACATTTCGAAAAAATGTTCGGAATTTACCATTAGACCTCAAAGCTTCAAAATCAAGTACATTCGGGCCTCGTATAACATGGTTTTATTTCACACGGACGTATAAATTGTGGCAAATTTTTTATACAACACGTTTTATATAACACGATTTCAGGAAAAAAAATTAATATGTTTGATTTGTACGTCTATGAAATGTGCCATGACATTAAAT
>JAOXNN020000074.1:3997878-4021911 GCA_028571205.2 Hydropsyche betteni | reverse complement strand
AACTTCAAACCTTGTATAACACGGATTTGTATTACACGACGTTTTTGTGGAACCATATGACCGTGTTATACGAGGCCTGGGTGTATTTCAAGACATCTAAATGTGATAGAGAAAGAAGGTAAAAAAAAATTGGATAAATGGGTACCACACGAATTGACCGACCACAGAAGGAAGTGGTCAAGTATGGAGTACATGCCCTCGTTCATTCATTAAGCTCAAATTTTACACTTATTTTAACAAAAGATTCAGAAATTGGAGAAAAAAATCAAAAACATCGTGTATTTGTAATAGGAACGTTAGCTGAAATTTCGAACTTGAAAATTTTCAACCCTCGTCTATTTTATTAGCTTTTTTGGCACATTTTTTCTTCTTTTATCTTAAAATTAGAAACATATAGCGCTCCACCACTTTTTTTAGATTTCCACCACTTTTTTTAGCACTACACCACTGAAATGTTCGAAATCGGTTTTGTTTTGTTTTGTTTTCGGATTGATCTAATTGTTGTGAATGAATGAAATGTGATTAAGAAAATCTGAAAAGTGTGAATTATGTTTGTGATGTTTCGAAAAATGCGTCACAGCATGATGATGTCGCAAAATACTACGTAGGTACTACTACAGGTACTATGACGATTAATATTAAATTCTTCTAACACGTAAAAATATGTTGGTCCCTTCAGTTTCGTTGTCGACGTTTTCCACTGTACTTACTTACAGTTGTTAATATTATAGAATTTTAAATTATTGTTTTAACATGAAACGTATCTTGTGTTAAAGGAACTTTAACTTAACTTTTCAACCTTCTTCGAAAAAAGCTTTTATGATAAAAGAAAATAACACTTCCATCTACATACTGTTTTCCCGGAAATAAGTCCCGGTCGTATATAATGTTAATTTTGTACCTAGAAATATTGCTAGGGGGTATTTTCGGGTAGGGTTTATTTTCGGAAAAAAAAGTTCGTGCATACGACAATTTGTACTCCTCATACATGTAATATCTCATTCTACAATGGTTGGCTCATAAATAAATAGTGCAAACGCTTTTTTCAATAAAATACAAAGTTTTTATTAATGAAAAAATCGCAGGGTCAGAAATCGAACAAAAATATGCAAATATACGAAATATAACATATATGAAAAGAAATCAAATAAAAAAATATGTATTTGTACAAAATCTTAATTTTATGTACAGAGCACCGATTCAGAACTACTGTGATAACCAGTCGCAAGTACCACATTGTCAAACATTATTTCACTAGGTCTTATTTTCGGGAGAACACGGTACATACTTTTCTTTTCAAAAACACAATTTCATATTTCAAACACTTCCTATCTTAAAATAAACACTATTTTCCAAACCAAAATCACCATTATTCAAAAACTTCATCTTCAAACCCGAAAAAACCACATTGAAAGCCACAAAACACCCACCTGCACATCTTCAACCACCAAAAAACCCTGATTTTTCGAAATATTCACATACACACAACAATCAAAACAGCGACAAAAAGTGCGCGTCCACATCGACGCACCTGTTCGACGTTCACCATTGAGCACAGCACTACGTTCAGTCATTACGCGTATTTTGTAGTGGACGGTTGTGTTTCGTTCGATCGCGAAAACTCACACGAAATTTTCCCGAAGGCTCTTTTAGAATTTTCGCAATTTTCCGACAATGAGTGACGGATAGTCCCACGTAATTTCCTCGACCGTTTTCCTCAGGGGGTTGTTTTCGTTGTTTTGATGGACGTTGTGTTTTGATAGTGGTTCGAAATATTTTTGTGTTTCTTTTCAGAAAAAAAATTTAATTTTTTAAGCGAATGATGATTCTATTTGAAGTTTATATATATATATATTTTTCGTACGATGTATTGAAAATTATTGAAATTTAGTAAAAATGATCGTTTAAAGTTTAAAAGTATCAAAAAAATTATCACGTGCTTATATTTTGAATAAATTATTATTGCAAACACGGACGAAATATAATATGTGATGAATAAGGAAAACATTTTGTTTTTCACATACTAAAATATAAAACGAATCAATCAGCAATTTTTCATGCGCCTTCAATAAAAAACGATTCATACATCACTTGCAACGATCATAATTTTTCGCATAACACACGAAGGTCATTTTCTACAATTTTAATTTTTACCATACTTCTTTATGTGTTCTTACCAATTTATATATATATATTTTTTGGCGTTCTGTCGGTACGTTGGTTAAGTGGGTCGACATTTTCACATACACATGTGTTCATAGTTTCGAGCGAATCCGTTAACTTAACCGTTGGCGTATTTTGAACCTTAGAACGGATTAATCTCATTTTTTTAATAATATTCGATTCAGATCGGAATCGTGTCTCCGAATTGTGAAACCTTATGATGAACAGTTGTTAATATTTCAGCGATGTTATGAAAATTGTGCAATAAAACGTAACTCGACGCGAACGCAATAATATGTAAATTGATACTTCGTGAACAAGCCATTATATTATATTATAATATTATATTATGTATTATTCGCATTCGCGAAAGGTTGCTCTCCCGCTGATTTATTTGAATCAATTCTTGTGCTTGAGTCGATTTTTGACGATAAAATCAATTTTTTCATTTTTCAGTGTTGTGTTTTAACATTTTGCTTTACAAGATGCGATCAGCTGATCGTTTATTTTATATGAATTCGAGTATTGGATGATTAAAGTTATGCGATAAATGCCGAGATCATTAGGCAGATGTGATCGTATCGATTTTATAATATTCATCGATATATCTCCTTTTCATGAAAAATTCATTTAAAATTTTACGATGTATTAATAATTGATATTTTCAACTTTAAAATTATAATATTAATGTATCCATCGTATATAATGTAAAACTGAAGTGTTGTTTTTCTTATGAAAACTAAAATTAAAATGAATATCTAACGTATTTTCGCATTAAATTTTATTTTATTAATAAAAAAAATAATAGAATGAAAGAATTCTTTTAACTGAAATGAAAAATATCGCATAAGAACGAAAGATAGATTATTTTCTATAGTTCTATTCTCATAAAAATTCTTAAAAATATTTTCTTTCAACTCTGATATTTACTAAAATGTATTTATACGGTCGGCAGTGTATGAAAAAATATAGAAATTTTGATATTATAATTTATTTAAAATAAGTTATTGATTTCAATCGAATCATTTATATCATATAAATTCCCATCGAAACATTGAAAACAAAATTCACGTAAAAATCGAATTTTTTCACCGAACCTTTCAGCAAATGCCAAAATGTGAATTATCCAAAACAAAACAAAACAAGCTTAGAGTGCAACAGATAAAGATCAACAAAGTAAATACATGTAGTGCGCGAATGTGTGTGAAATGAAGAAGTTCATGAGGACCCAGTCGCAGCCGGGGCCTCCGCCCCCGCCGCCCCCGATGCAAAACGGGGGCGCAGGCCAGCAGGGGAGGCTGCGCCCCAGCACGAGCGAGGCTGCCCTCCTGATGCCCAATGGCCACGGCTATGGCCATGGACACACCTACGGCCAGCAGAATGGACATGCCAACAGCAATGGCAATGGCAACGGCAACGGGATCGCCAGTAATGTCAACGGGAATGGACATTATTTGCATGGGAAGCAGGCTAAGGCTAATGGACATGCAAGTTAGTGTTTTTTTTTAAGCGCGATTGTAGCGAGGTTTTAGTGACATCTGTGGGTCAAAATGATAGTTAAATGTCAGTTAATTGATCGTCGAAGCTGAGCGATAAGGCCAGGCGCACATGTGCGCGCATTTCAACCCAAAACAATGTGTTCCATTTTCGATCGCGTGCGACTAAATCGCAAGTATGCGCCTGGCCTAAGTGAGGAGAACGATGTATGGTTGTAGTTGTTTATTGTTGGTTTCATTGTGAGAAAATTTTTGATACTTAAGGTAACGGCACTAGTGGTTGATCATGTACCAGTAATCGACCATTTGACAGAAAAACGTTAAAAATAAGGTTTTCAAAAATGGTAATATTTCGGATAGGCTGTAAAGTACAATCTATCAATAGCACCTTTTCCGAAAAATTGCCATATTTAGAAACCTTATTTTTTACTTTTTTTTTGACCGTTTGACTTGTTTTCTGATGGTCAATTACTAGACACGATCAACCATTTCTGCATTACCTTACCCAAATTTTTCGTCATCTTCCTTATCTTTATCACTAAAACTTTTGATCAAAATAAAAAAAGAACCTACTCTTATATAAAATGGATATTATTATTATTATTTTGTAGAAAAAAATACATAAATCATGAAATACAAAATTTAACAATTTATATCATCGAAATATCCAATTCCATACTTCCGCTTATTATTAACGTATTGGAATATATTTTCCTCAATTCTCTAATACGTACATCAGTTATAAAAACTTAAAATTCCTTAAATCAACACCTCGAGAAATATTTAGCATCCGATTAAACAATCCGAATATAAAAAAGAAAAATTTCGTACAACACTTAAGAATCTCATCGTATACGCATATTATTACTTTTACAACATCGGAATACGCCGAAGATGTTTACAAAGCGAAAAAAAAAAGTTAACATCCGATCATGGCTATATTTTTAGAAGCATTTCATGCGAGTGTAGGTAACGTCTAATAATAGATCAATTTTTTTTCCAATATCGCATTACAATGAGATAATTCCAATGAAGGAATCGATTAGTTAAACGTCTTGAATATGAGCACATCGTCGCAAATGCCGAAGATTCACAGTCGACCTTCGGATTTGTTATGAAATTTCGTCGTTATTAACTTTTTTTGCAATCAACTTTGTATTTTATTGCAGCTTCGAAATCGTTCACTTTCGAAACCGCTTCCTTCGGTTGTGGTATGTCAATTATTAAAGCGAATATTCTGCATACATTTTGGATTATTTGTTGTTGTATTATATTATTTTTTTTGTTAGAAAGGTAAATGACTTTTGTAAAATGATTTGACTTTTCGCGAATCATAAATTTTTGCATAATTAGACCTTTTAAAACGGAAAATCACTTAGCACGTATGGTATAAATTTACTTTGTGTTTTTTTCGATATTTTTTATGCAAACATGGCTAAATCTATATAACCTGATTACTTAGGAATTCGTAAGTTTTTCAAAAATGTATTAGATGAAATAGTTTCTCGATTATATGAGACTCAATGGTTTTCTATAAGCGTGATTTTACAATTAGTTCAATCGTATTTTAACAGAATGATTTTACAGTTTGTATGCATTATAATTGAAATTTCATGTAAATGATATATGATAGTAATACATGTACGCATTTTCTGATTTTTAAATATCATACAAAACTCAAAGATTTTCTATTATAATCTTTCAGCGCAATTTTACAATAATGAATTGATTTGATTGTATTTCAACAAAACGGTCTGACAGTTACTCGGTATTTCAATTAAATTTTCACGTAAATAATCTAAAAAGTAATACATAATGAATTTCAATAGCGGAGAAATAGAACCAAACGAATTTGATTTGCATTTTCCCGGTTATATAATAAACGCAACACAAAAGCCGAGGATACCCTATACGTTTTCAGTGGGGTACAAGTGGGTGGTGTGGACGTCTCTCTCAAAGAGTGGCCTAAACGCGTTGCACGCCTATACGTACGATTTTAATTAAAGTCCAGATATTTATCCGATCACAAATCGTGACTCGGGAATACATTTTGCCCGAGTCGTGAGCCCGACATTAGGTCACTCGCGTTCGCCTCGACGCTCAACCTTTTTTACCATTTTCTTTTTTAGACGCGAATTGATGAAAAAACAAGAGTCTCGGAGCTTTTTCGAAAAAAATGTTTCGCGAACAATTTCTGGTGTTGTTCGCAGAACGCCAAGTCAAATGGCCTTGCGCGTTGACAAAAGAATTCGTTAAAATAATCGGTCGACGGTTTGTTTTTGACTAATTTGTACAGATTTGTCTTTTTTTTTGTATTTAAAAATTTAAGCCGTTTCTGATAATGAATGGTAATGATTTTGGGAATTGTTGAATGGGTTTCAGCGACGATGTATATTGTTCGATTCGATGTACGACTTTTTCAAGAATTGAGTTTTAAGTTTTACTATGTCACAGTATTACAAAATATTTTTTATGTATTATTCGGAATTAATAGGTTGAAAAATAATAAAATAGTAATAATATGACATGATTTACTTTACATTTTAATTTTAATACATAATCGAATTTGTTTAAAATGCGGGTTTCGTGTTGCTCGCTCGTCGACGTTTCATTTCGACTTCACATTTTGTTTCACTTTCATAATTTAAATAAGTTCAATCGATATATCAACTAAAATACCAACATTGTTTCCTCGTTCGAATTCCAAGCATATTCGCGTTTGAACCTACGTTTAAAACTATTATTCAACACGACCATTTTCCTTTTCGCTGGTGCACTTCTTATCCGCAAATCTGCGACAGTTTATGAACAAAAGCGGACTCACGCGTGAATCACATTAATTACTTTTTATATATATACGTTTTTCAAGCGAGACGACTTTCTAAGAGAAGTTCGCTCATTCGAATGCGATCGAAATAGAATATCTCGAAGAGTCCATATCCGTCCTTTCGTAACAGTTTCCATCGGTCGTATTTTCTTAGTTTTTTGCTCGAAAAGCCGCTTTTAATATGAAAAGTAGATTGTGTGTTACACTTTTACTACGATCTAATAGGAAGCGAACGTTTATTAGTTAATTAAAATCAATTCGGAACGAGGTTAAAGGGTCACGAAGAGGCGATGCGAATTCGCAAATTGTTGAAAAAAATGCATAATCGCAACAGTTAGAATTTTTTTCGCATCGTTATTGATATGAGCTTTTTATATACGGCGGGAAAAAATAGCGTTTATAACAATATTTTTTTTTTTCGTTTTCATTGTTGTCTGTGCGAATGTGCCAACCCTGCGAATTCGGAACGAAGACCCGGTTAACGGAGTTAACCGACTCGAGTTAACGTTTACGTAACGGCAACGATGTTGCAGTTAAAAATGCGTATGTGTGACTCATGATGGTTTATTGCTGTGTGATTTACGCCGCGAATCCGATTGTTGATTTCGGTTACTTTCTGTGATGTTTCCCAATATGTGTGAACGTTTTTTTTAACAGCGATTCTAACTGTTGAGAAATTTTATTTCATTTTCTATAATGAATCATTCATTATTATATTTATTCTATATATTGTTTATGGGACAATATTATTAATACGATAAAACGAAACATCTTCCATTACCAATAATATCTATTATATTTTTGACCGTGCCATATTTGCTTAACTTCTTTGATCAATGTTAACTAGTACAATGTATTCGACAAGGTCAATCCATTAATTCGTACAATACATAATATATCCATGCGAAATATTGCTATTTGTAACTAATGTTCAAAATCGAAAAACACTTATAGAACATTCGAATTCTCGCACTTATCGTGGTATGGTAATTGATGCAATTTTTTTGAAGGACATGCGTTTTTTTTAGGTATTTTAAATACGCGGAAGCACAAGCTTGTTTGTATATTATAATTTAATTGTGAGAACCGAAAATTTTTATTTTTGTTTCAGTGACTCTAATTGTTTTATTATTATGGCATGTATAATGCGGGAATCGGAAATGTACAAAAGAGCTATTAACGCACTTTTTTCCAAACGATTATTTTTATTTGTTTATAATTTATTTTTATGCATTAATCCGATTATTATGCGGAAAATTTAATTTAATCTTGACGTTGGTAATTTTTTTCAAAGATTATGTATATTATTATATAAAATTTTCGACTTATTCGAAAAAATATGTACTTTGTATTTTAAAATTCTATTATAATTACTGCAATCGGTTAAAGTGCAACGTTGAATTTCTCATAATTCAAGGTTAAAACGAAATATACAAATTTGCACAATGCACCCAGATAAAATTCTATAATGCTAATCGGACAAATGTAATTAGTTAGTTTTCTCATGAAATTCTATTCAAGAAAAAAAAATGAACCAGTAATCTCACACAGAGAAAATTACTTTTGCGTGTTCGACGAATATTTCTATCATTAAATAAATCAATCGCTTATTTATTACCAAACATATTCACACGACCAGTTGACTATCTCTGCCATGATAACGCTTCAAACAAATGCCAATTAGAATGAGACTATTTCGAATTTGCCACAGTCATTACACCTCTGTCTTTGTCTTTAAACCCCTATGACGTAATAATTGTCCAGGTAATGCTCCAGTTACATCCAAGCCATAAAGATTTGCATAATTTTTTTCAACACAAACGCGGCTTTTCACTTCCACATCGGCTCAAGCCGCTTACGTCTATCGACAAACCGATCTATGGATCTCGTACCTGCGGTTCCCAATCATACATACGTATAAAGTCCATTTACTATATACAGGATGGATAGGAAGTGGCGGTGGGCACGTGCCGCTATTATAACGGGGCCCCCTCCCGTGAATAATGATGACTATAGATGATGTTTATTATTATTGTTATATACTACCTTTTTTATGGGACCCAAGAAGTCATCCTTCGACGATAGTTATGAGCACAGTTCCGCTTGGGTGATTTCAGATAATTTTTTATATTTTTTTGAAAAATTATATTATAGAATTGAATCAATTTTTTTTTATCGATATCATTTTGATCGATATATAATAGTATATGGATTTTAATGACTTTCAAGTACATCATAAAATAATTAATTTACGTTATCGTAAAATTAATTTTGGGAAGTGTCATAAACATCCGACGGCGTGACACTGCAAATTCGAGGGGGTCAATATACGATCGCGCATGAAATATATATTATACGAACATTAATTAGAAAGTGTCGCCTAAATCGGTGCTGACGAGTCCTTCGGGAGATGTTAAGGTGGCACAAATCGTCCTCGATGGGTTAATAAATCGCGTTTTCTTTCTATAATGGCCAAGCAACTTTCACGACGTCCCAATACATCAAATATGACTTAAAATTTTCGCATAAATTTTTCGATGATTGCGAGCATTCATTTTAACATTATTAGATCCTTTTTAATTCGATTGCTTTGTAATGGAAAATCATCGGCCACCCGAAGTGACGTTCCGTCATCATCGGGGTCGTTGTATTTGGTCTGATTTCGAGATTTGACGGAATCCAATCAAGTCTGAGGTTAAATACCATAATTCCGATGTAGCGGTGTTGATACGATATTACTTTGGCGTGCCGTCACGACTTCCACCTCCTCTTTCGAAAAACACAGCAACAACAACAATAAAAAAGGCACAGAACAACACGTGTATTAGATATGGTGCGATCGCTACGGATTCGTCCGGCCGTTTCTGGTTTCGTTCGAAAGAAAATCGTAGATTTATTTCGCCGTTTGTGATTTGATTGTATTAAAATAATATATTATTAAATTATGTTTTTTGTTAAAAATTTATATTTGGAAGGTTTTTCGTTTTTGTATCGCGCTGACATTATTTTTTATGAATATTTTCAATCGAATCGAGTAAGCACTAACGGTGAGATAGTTTTAAATCCAGGTCAATTGATTAAAATTCTAATACGGTATCTCGATCTTAACATCTCTGTATACATTTTTATATAAAAAATGAATTGATTTTTTAATATAAATTAATGAATCGACAATACAATTAAGAAAAAAATCATCGAGTATATCAATTTTATAAGTTTAGTATACATTATAGGGGAAATTCGAGTAATTCAGTTATTATATATCGAGCACTTGATATCATTATTTCGTATTTTAATATAAAATTTTTATAAAATTTTTATTATTAAAAAGCATCTATATGCATCTAAAAGCATCAAGCTATTATTTAATTTTTTAAATAATTTCTAATTTTATGCAATAATTCAAATTATCAAATTCTTAAGGCTATCATATTTATCCCTGTCGATATTTTAATAAGAAAATGTTATAGAATTTTACGTACGTCCTTATTCTATCTATTGATAGTAAAAATATTGTTTTACGTAGATCGAGAGCCTTGTTTAATTCACCTTAATCTTGCGTATACTCAAGACGACGGAGAAAAACAAAAAAATTGTCATAAAACATATTTATACTAGTACAACATGCAGATCTTTATCACTGTCACAGTCCGAATGTGTTTCAGTCCATATAAATCTATCTTTCATATATACACATTTTTGGGATTGAGTTGGGTTAGGTATTTTTCGACAATTTCATTTTTTTTATTGAGGTGGGTATTGGAAAATCACTTCAGTTATTGTTTCGGTTTCAGTTGTTGCTATGAGCAAGGTGGTAATTAGGGATACCAAATATTCGTAAAATCAATTATTCGTATATAGAATTTAAAATTGGCAAAATATTTCGATAATCGAATATCCGAATATATAATTAATTAGATATCTGTTTACTATTATATTTTCAAAAAATAAAAAGGGATATTTTATAAAAAAGGGGTAAAAATAAAATAAAAAGAAATATAAAAAATAAAATAATAAAATATTTATTGTTTTTTGTGATAGAAAATAAAAAAATGTATTTTACAACATAATACTCCACAGTGGCATTTCAGTTACAAAACTATCTAGAGCTAGCTATCTGATATCTAGTCGAAGTATCGTCATCATAACTATAAAGATGATTTTATTACCAAGGAACTTTCTAAATTATGTATTTAATAAAAGCCCGAATAATAATCGACTAATTTAATAATATTCGAACTTACGAATATTAAAAAAGGGGCGAATATATCCGAATATCGGATAATCGGATATTCGATTGGGATCCTTAGTGATAATCTTCTTAAGGCGCTCCTTGGATATCGAAAAATATCTACCAATCCCATCAACACCGGGTAAAAAAACCCGGCACGAAAAAAAAAAATGAGCATAATATTCGAAAATACTTTGACATTATCAAAAAATTCAATTTCAATCATCCATATCACAGATTTATCTGAGTTTCTTCAGCACAAAATTCAAAAACCAAAACACACATATTCACCGCAATCCCCCCGCATTCCAAGATCCTAGAATACACTCTCAAAACCATCCAACTCAATTCTTATTCGCGTGAACTATGATTGAAGCCCAGACCGCCGGTACATGCGCTTCCGTTGCATCTCGCCGTGGATTCATCATCGTTTCTCTATTTGTTGTTGCCGTCTGTGTCCGATGGTAAATTGGACACGTTTCCAGATTCGAACCCATTACCGACCGATGCCTTCGTCCACTGCTCGGCCGGTCTAATCGACTCGGGCCCAAATTGGCCCCCGGACCAAATTACGTATACCCGAGTAATTACGTTCTTTTTCATTTTTGTTTTTCATTATTTTTTTGGTTGTTGTGATGTTTTGACGGACGCAACGAGGCCGTCGTTCGCGGAGACGACTTTGGAAGACGTCTTCATCGGGTCCGTATTGTGTGGAAGTTAATGGAGGCAATAGTGCGAGGACGCCTTTATGTTGTAGGCTCCGAGAAAGTTTCGTGTTCCCGGGCGGAATCGGCTTGATTAATTTTGTACGTAATACGGTTCGTGTATGTAATCTAGGAGGTCGATATTGAAATCGGTATGGATGTAATTTTCGTGGGGTAAAATGTTTTGGATTCCTTTGAGTGCTTACTACGAGGGAATTTCGAAAATGTTTGAAAATACAGAAAGTTATGTAATTTTTTCCATTAAAATACACGATCAAGTTCATATATCAAAAGCTTCATTTGTGATTGAATCGTTGATATAATATTATATTAAGAAATCGACATCGATGTGATTTTTCATGAAATTATCATGACGAAAAGTGTTTTGGATTTATTTTGATACTTCACATTTCAAAAATACAAAAAAAATAAACATCGTTTATTTGAAAAATTCGGACATTATCATTGCGTGAAAAATCGATAAAATTTGCATATATTCATTTTATTTTCATAGATAATATTACAATTACAATTCAAATTTGACGCTATCGGATTCTTAATTGAATTCATCAACTCGAACTCCTCCTTTTTCTGATATTTTCCGAAGATCTTCATTATCTTTCTAATCCAGCGACTTTTACGCATACCTTTATTCATTGGACCAAAAATACGATGTCATTGAAAAGATCACACTATAAAAAACTCAACGCCACATCCATCATATTGAACCCTTTCAACACCAAATATAAACATTCACGCCGAAAGGCTCGTTACCTTCATAACTATAATGTCCGAGCACTTGAAGGGTCAAAGGACATGGACTTAACGAGTTTTTGATGAGAAGACCCAAAGCAAACATATTCAATAACCGGCTGAAAGGCAGCGCAATTTCATTTTTCAATTATTCCCTATTTATAATGAGGGATGTGTTCGACGTCGAAATTCGTACTCATTACACGCAATTATTGTTTCGACGAAAAACTGGTTGGGGAACCGCGGTTTGTGCCTATACATTATGTACGTTTATATAAATAACGAGGCTTTCTCGTTCGATCGAAATTATCCTTCGTACGCGTAGTTGAGCGTAACGCAATAGAGTTTTTTTTTGTGTCTCGTTTTTCGTTTGTTTGTTTCTGTGCGTTTATTGTTATCGGTTTTATTGTTGTCGAGAACAGAGTGAAATGCGGAAAATCGAGACGAATCTGGTTCGTTTTGAATCGGTTACGTCATGTGTGCTATGCGTTATCGATAGATTCGTTGTATTTATGAGAAATCCGTTTCGAATAATTATTTTTTGATAGAATTATATATTCAATATATGTTTCGTCCATGTATATTATTAATCTATGTGTAACTCAATTTAACTCAACTCAAAACCTCAATGAAAACAAAAGAAATAGGCAAAAAAACTTACTCGACCTAACCCAACCCAAACTTACCTTATCTTACTCAACTTAACCACTAACAATGTGTTTATGACCGATCCAAATATACATGAACTGAAATACTAAATAAATAAATAAATTATTAAAATAAATTAATTACGAAGATCTCTTTAAAGTATTAAAGAGGAGATGAGTCATTTTATCCGGTAATATTTTAAACTATACATACCCTAGTTTAAAGTATCATAGTTTTCAAGTTATTATTAATATTTCTATCTTTGAGAAATTCATCAACATCTCGCACTTGCGCACTAATAATACCCAAATGAAAGGTAACATGTTGGAAAAATCTTTTTGTTTGTTTTTCATTGCATTAATCTAAAAAAAACATTAATTAATTGCATTAATTAAAAAAACGATGTCCAAAGTGTTTCAAGTATTTAAAAAAATCTCTGTTTAAAGCTTTTTCGATTGATGTACCAGATATTCAAATATCTAATCGATTTTCAAAATTAGGGTACAAAAACGAAACACACATCATTCTCACACCTGTAACGGTTTCTATAGCTATTTCTAATAATCTTAAAACCTTTACCACATTCAATATCAAAGTATTTACTATATAAACTTTATTTAATGTAAATTTATTTCATTTCGAATACTTTATTAGTTTAAAAAAAAACTTTTCAAACGACATAATATAATTTTTTTTATTACAACTCACAATTAGATCCACAATGTATTTTTATTGTTAAATCATGCTAAAAATACACCATTGCAACATATCATTTTATCGACCGTAAAATTCTAAGATCCATTCGAATTCCCCATCACGCAATAATGACCGATGACTCCCAACAGCGACAATTAAACCTCGCGATCTATCACAGGGCGACAATATCGAGCCACGATAAAGCCTACTTTATCTTGATTTATCGAATCGAACATAATATAATACATGCACAACTGAAAGCCGAAGGCCGTCCCGGATTCCGAAGGAGCGGACCAACCCTTATCTCGGCCATCGACATATGGGACGATAATGGTGACATGTGACATTGTCGTTCGGATCTCCGGTTCTGACGGCCGGAGTTTGACGGTTGCACTTTGCGATCGGGCCAAGGTTGTTCTTTGGCGGAGTTCGCGTATGGTCGTTTGTTGGCGGCATCTGTGTGTGTGTTTCTGAACTTTTTTCGTCAATATTTTTTTCATGTAATCTGTATATATAAAAATGAATCGCGGCAGGTATTTGGTCTGACTGTAACTCAAAAACCACCTGACCGATTTGTATATTCATTTTTTTATTTTGTTTACTTTAACTAAGGGGTAGTTTATGAAGAAAAATAGTAGGGGAAATTTTTAAAGAAAAGCTAAAAAATGACGGTACACTTCGCAATTGCGGCCGACAGTTGTGTTGTGTAGATTGCATACAATCAGGGGCATTTTGTTTTCAATGTGTTTTTAAAATAAAAAATAATGTAATCAATTAATTTATAATAAAAGTTTTAATGGAATCGGCACACTGATGTGTGCAGAACGCGTGTTCACAACGGAAACCGGGAACCGGGAACGGGAATCAGGAATCAGTGTGTACAGAACGCGTGAAGACAACAGGAACAACGGGCCAACGGGACAACGGGACAGCGGGTGCTATTTTAAGATGAAAAAAATCCAGTATTTAGAGTCGAAGATCTGTCGTTTGTTGACGACAGATCTTCTTATTTATGCGAAAACGACGGGACGAACGCAGGGCACGACAAAAACGGGACAGTCCCGTCGAAAACGGGACGTAAGGTCAGCTTAGTTTTAGCGAGACTAACTAATAGCAATTGTAGGTGATATGAAGTTCACTGGGTCGGCTAGTAATTGTCTATCTAAAGTCGAAAGGTTAAATTTTAAAAGGTTAAATATAAGTAATATATGTGTTTCGAACTATGTTTGTCAAATTAAATTATTTTTCAAAACACGCATCAGTTGACACTTTACGGGTTACTCACTTTATATATAATTAAGAAATTATTTATATTTTTGAATGGTTGAATATTAATTAATGTCTCTATCGCGTTTGTATCTTACCATTCATCAGTTAATATTGTAAAATTTAGAATTTTCTCTATAGCGTAATCTTCGAATTATACGATTTTCAATTTTGATAATTCTTCTTAATTACTTTGGTTATATCCATGAAGCATATAAACGATCAAAAAATACAGCAGGTGGTCGAATTATTCAATAATCACTATGACATTTTTGATTCAAATTTTTTTTCTCATAATCGATGTTAACATTAATTTTAATAAATCATGAGACGATATCATTATTAATTCTTTAACACCATCTTTGTTTCCTTGTAGACTCGATTCATGATAATTAATCACGTCACTTTTTTTAATATGCAAATTACGAATTCAAATACGAATCATAAATAATTTTGAATAAATGTTAATCTTCATTCGAATTTTATTATAAATATATAACTTTTTTCTACACACTCAACTTTAATCTATCTATAAGAAACGCACAGATCTGATTCAAACTTTCATATGGAAACCTCACCTAAAAGCCTCTGAAAACTACACTCGAAACGAGAACAAAGCCTCACGGAGCTTTTGAGCGATTTCAGAACGCCTTTGACGCAATGGCTCATTAGTCATTTGCGGCTCAGAAACAAAATGAGATGATTGTTGAAGGCTAATGTCGCTCGCTTAGCGCGCGTGGGTCGCCGAACAAGAATTGACTGATGATGGTCCTTTTCGAATGCGTACCTTCACGATGATTTTTCTAGAAAATATTATAAAATAAACAGTCGAATAGTCGCAATCTGGCATTTAAAGTGTTAAGGCTTTGAATTATCGACCGGTTCGTACGAGAGATATAAATCGCCTCGATACAAAAATATAATAAAACCTTTAGCAAATTCCCGACATATCACTGTTGGATTTATGTGGCTCGTTTAACAAGGCGTTAATGCTAACAGAGTCGTTAGTGGACGTAGAAGCCTATATAATTAAAACGTAATCGCGCGAACTTTTGACCCGACGAAATGCGGATTATCTGATGATTTTTTAGTGTGAGATTTTTCGGATTCGACGATAAAGTAATCGCTTTTTATCTCGAAGTTCATCGGGTAGACGTTTTGTCGTCTTCGTGCCGAGGATGAGAACTTGGACACTGTCGGAATATTAAACGAATATATTTTTTATGATGTTACATGTGTTGTATCGTGACGAAGGGATTTAAAATCGTGAAATATCAAGATTTTAATTTTTCGATATATAACATTCGCTCGATCAAGTAAAATATTCAACACCACAAAATTAAAATTATTTCATATAAAAACTATACATAAATCACATTTTTTCATCGATCGCATAAATCTGAATTATTATTTGAATACTAAGCGACAATTATCCATATTAAGAGCTCACAATCGATAAATCACAGGCCAATAAAACGAATTTAGCAACAATTTACCGGTGCACTTGTAATAATTAATGCACTTATACGCCATTCGCGATACAAATATGGTGAAACGTTTCTCACCCACATTCGGATTCCGCTAAGCACCAAATAGACAAATTTGCGATTCCTTTTCGGAATGGCGGCTGAATTCTAACGCTTTCGAATATATATAGCCGTTTGATAATAGAGCGAAAGTTTGAATATATGGTGGAAAGTGGCGGGGCTTTTTGCATGGTGAAAATGATCGTGACCTATTTTTTTTGATTGTTTTTAAATACACTCGGGTCTTATGTAACAGGGTTTTATGTAACACGATTTTTATATGACACGGTTAATGAATTGTGAGTTTAAGAGTATTCTAAAATTTACAATCGGTTCAACCAATGATTAAAAAATCTGAATTAACTCAACACGTATTTCAAACTACGAACAAAAACGCAACCTTGACACCCGATGAAACAATTTGAAATCGAAAAAAAACAAGAAATAAGCTCCATCGTTTAAGCATCCAGCAACTTCGTCTAAAATTCTGCGAACATTAAGAGAGTCGGAAGGCCTCGAGGCCTCCGTTTCCCACGCCGATTTCAACTCGAAGAATCACAAGAGTATAATTGTACCATTGTCGACTGTTGAAGTTTGTAGTCAGAAGTTCATGCGACGCACATATTTGCACGTCACGTCATCTAAGCAGCATGTGTAATGAGAAAACGCACAAAGTTCATGTCCTCTTTAATGGAAACGCTATTTTAACACGAATTTAACACGGCTGGAATCAATTCAAGTCCTTTGAATATTATTTTGCAATTGTGAATCGGTACAAGTTTAAGAATCTGTAGAATCATAGCGAGATAAGCATTTTCCTTTGATTAGACCGCTATTGTGGGCGTAAAAGTGGCTTAGAGTTCGCACGCGTACAACTTCGCACAAAACAAGGATGTTTCACTTAACCCATTCAGTGCTGAATCATTTTAAATCATTCTTATGCTATATTAATATTACAATTTTTTATAGAATTACATACTTAATACAAACAAAAAAAAACTTTTATCTAAAAATAAAAGTTTTGTTTTCATTCAAATACAATTTTTTTTTGCGAATTTCAATGAATAAGATACAAATCAAGATTCTAAATATTGATTTCCACAATATTTATATTTAATACTAATGTATTGTGCCTTTATATCCGATTTCATAGCAATGAGCGGTGAGGCGCGATCGCGATCGTCGAAATTGAAAGCGGCCGCCCATTGTGTTTCTGTATCGCGGATTATATTATTTTATATTATATTATTATATTACATTACACGCTCGGTTACCGTCTTTTTTCTCCGGAGGCGCTTCGAGGTCTCGATAAAAAAAGGTATCTACAATCGAACCTTATTGAAAATGCTTTAGTTGCAGAAATCTCTTTTGTAATCCGAGAGGTGGCCGCGGGTGTTCGCTCCGCTCGTTCGTTGCGGATTTTCTCAAAGATTTTCTATGGAGTCGTACATTTTGCAATGATGCATTTCGAAATAGAAAGGACGAACTCGATTTAGTGTTGTGTAGCGTGTGAAATTTTGCACCCGTTAATATAATAGTTTTTCGATTGTCCGAATCGGGGTCGATTACGCGTCAATGTATATTCAGCATTTTTTTCCGTATAGAAACATTCTTATTTTACAATACAAATCCAAACATAAATTACGTACAAAAACATAATACGAAAGGGCGCAATAAAACTGACAGTGATTCGACATCGAAAATATTATGCGTTTTGAATTGCGCTTGCTTATGCACATTTTATGAAATATTCGCAGAGACACGGCGCAATAACGATAAATCAAATTGATTGATTTAACTGCTTTCACTGAATGGCCATCGCGAATCACTCGCAATAAAGTTGCATTCGCAAAGTGCGCATGTTGCATTCGTGTGTAGTGCACGCTTAATAATTCGCCATTGTGTTGGCGAAAATTATTTCTAACTGCGCTTCGAACGTTCGAGTTTTTGCCCGTTGCGAAATGCGGAAATGCCAATTGGAAAAATTACTCGGTGCTAAATGCGTATATGAAAACTATTAAGGCTTCTATATATTTTTTTGAATGTAATAAATTGGTTTTATATATGTTAGGCTTCGTTTGAGAAATTGCTGAATTTACGTAAAACATTTTTTTTTTTGCCGTGTGCGAACTATATACATGATGATCAAAAGGTCTAGGATAAATTTTGAAAATTCATGTTATTTGGGATATTTGAACCATATTTACCAAAAAGTATCAACATTTTTCAGTTATTATTATTTAGAAAAAAATTCTAAAATCTTGTGCTTGTGCACTAATAATTTCCCAACGAAAAGTAATACGGCAGGTAAACCTTAGTTTTATATTTGTTTACTATGTATTTAATCTTTAAATAGAATTACAAAAATCTGTATCAGCAAAAAGCTATCAAAAATACGTGATAAGTTATCAGAAAATTACTGAATCATAGGAAAACTATAGTTTTTTTAGCATTTCTTGTATAAAAAAACGAAATTCAAAGTTTTCAAATATTTTTTAAAACATCTCTGTTTAAAATCCTTTTAATTGATCTATCAAGCATGCTAATATATATCCTATTCTTAAAACTAAAGTGCAAAACGAAACGAAATTTCATCGCCTTTTTTCCAATTTACGAAACTTCAACCTTATTTATAACATTTAAAGCATACAACAAAAAAAAAAACCTAGCCAAATCTAACTTAACCATTACTTCTTCCAAGATCATGAATAAAAAAGGTGTTGAATCAAAGACAATGAAAAGGAAAAAAAATCAAATATTGTCGAAAAAACATAAGCAGACTGCTATTCTACTAAACATCGTACACAAACGTAGCAATTTCACGAACATAGCGTAACATATAATAATTATATAAAAAAATCATTGGATTCAATTCATAAACGTTCTATATGTCTTTTAACAACCTTAACGATTCCCGCATGACTTTTAACGATTTCTATATAAATTTTAGCGTGATATAATATGGAAAAAAGCCTTAAGCGATGCAATAGAAACGGTGGGCGTGGGTGGGCGCCCATTTACCATTGTTTTACCATCGTTCCGAGTAAAACGGCCGTTACACGTTACCACGATTGTTATGGTGGCCAATTTGGAATCGTAGATTGGCTCCGGGAATGGCATATATGGGGAATTCACGTGAAATATCAATTATCAATCGACTCATTTTTTGATAGTGTTCGATCCGGAGCTTTTTGTTTGGTCATTCTACAATTCGTTAATTCAATGTTTTCGCAATCGGATTTTATCATCATATCAATTAGTGTATTCAAATAAATTTTTTAGTAAAAATATCGCGTGGAATTTGCAAAAAATGTTTTTATATTTTCATATTCAATTTGCATAATTATAAATGCTTACGTATTGGGTACATGATATGCAGTGTGAAATTTTGCTTATCTCATCGAATAATTGTAACAGCAAATTTCTATATTTCTCAACATATTTATTTAATCTGATAATTGGTAAAATGGCTGCATTTTTAGACATGTTTCTTATTGAATCATATATATATTTTTTAATTCTAATAATTTGCACGGAATTGAACGCGGCTTAATCGACAGCCATTATCGATAATGATATGAAATTGCTGATGTTAAAACGCGATAGTGTTGTTGACGATATATATTTTTTTTAAGATAATTTACTTGAAAAATGCCGTTTTTGTCAATATGTTTCAAAATTCGGAAGCACTGTGACAACGTCAATTAATGTCAATTTGTTATATTGCAATATATATGACATCAACAATTAAAATGCAGTATGTCATTTTTTTATAATACGTCATATTATTTGTCGATCATAATATTAGTCATGATCAAAAAATTTTACTGTACAAACGATTCGTGATTATATCATCTGACGTTTATATTATTTTTTTTTCGATTTCAATAATTAAGCGAAATTTTAAATGATCAATTTTATCTTTTCATCATCAAAAACTTTGATAGCATCAAATAAACTTTTCGTTAAAATAAAACTTTATATAAAAATATATTTCCTTTTTTTATATAACCAAACTACATGTACAGTTAAAAATTAAAATGAAATACGTCCGACACATTTTTAAGAGGCGTATAATATCGGTCCATTTTTTATCTACGATGAAAATATCTGCGATAATTTAGATCACGTCGCCTCTCAAAATATTGATCTATAGATCGTGCTTCGGAACAATTAGCGACCGAATTCCGAATCGGCCACTCGCCATATGTGTATTGTATGACTTCGCTCACGTTCCACGGTCATACTTATTCATTTGTGCATTTATCTCAATATTGTTTATAGTATTTATTAAATGGACGTGTCAACTAACCCATAGCCGACTTTCTAAACGAGAAACCGATCGCAAATGTCAATATTTAACCAGTGTTAAATGTCAGCGATTTCGAGGGCGACAACAGTGTGCGCCGTTCTTTTCTAACCCTTCGATTCCCGTTTTGTATTGTTTTCTTTCGGACATTTTTATTAGTCACGATTTTTTTATTGTCTCTTTTGTATGTAGAATGTTAAATATAAGTCTCCGCTATGATAAAGTGTTTGTGTTAATAAAATAAATGATTTTATATTGAAACATAGGTCGGTTTTATGTTTTAGTGTATGTTTTGTTTTTTATATGTAATTAAAGATTCTTGGAGTTACATGAACGTAGTTAAATTATTTCTAAATATGTGTCAGCACTTCATTTATGACTTCGTTAATTATGCTATTAAACTTTTTATTGCTGTTCATATAAACAAACAGAAAAGGGTAAATAATTTATCTTTGATATAATAAATTCATTAATGAACTCCACAATTATTTTCATTAAAATTCAATACTTTTTGAAAACTTTCATACAATTACTTGAAAATTCAACATATATTTTTTTTTTAATAAATTTCTATTCATCTCTACCATTCATTATTACGCAACCATATCAAAATTTGATCATTTCAAGTAACCATCATTTCAAATGCACAATCGTTTCTATTTGATCTCCAACCCGAAACCATGAAATTGTATTATTAATTCAACACCAATTTTGATACACCCTATATAAAGAGAAATTATTTCGCAAAACCAAAAGCGTGACTTTGACGAGAAACATTTAGAGCAATTTGTGCCTCGGGCACCGCTTTTATATAAGGGAGGGCGACACGTCGTGTGAATGCGACATTTGAGAACCACACATGAAAACCCACATGACCATTAGATCACATCATTAACTAAACATAAAACATAGTTCTCATTATTAGCTGGGTGTGGACACGCTTTCACAACAATCTCCGGAACGGGAAGCGAGCTCTTTCGAATTTTCTTAATGTTATCCATTTGCGATCAATGATGGATTTGTAGACAGGTTAAAAATAATTATTTATTAATTTTTAAATTAATTGAATAGTTTATTTTTTTACAATGTTACTGAAATATTTTAAAAAAATATTTAAATATATGTAATCGATTTTGAAGTTGTGTGAAAATGTTCAATGAAAATTCACCATATTAAATTATTATTTCATCTAGAATCATTTAATAATTTCTTATAAAAATATTGAATAAAGCCTCAACGATATCTTGGTTCTAGTAAAACGTCAATCTCGCGTTTCCGCAACAGCCTACAAGACTGAAGTACACATGAAACCTTTTTAGCCTATCCGATCCGAAGCATGTAAGTTCAACAGTAAATACAAGCCAAAGCGCACACACCGGGCGTAAAAAGGACATCAAGGACGTCTTATAAGCTGCCTTCATAGTTCTTTAGGGTAAAAAAGGTAGTGGAACGTAACAAAAATAGAACAAAGTCAAAGGGACAAGGTACGGGAAGCGGGCGTACAACAAAGGGCCGAAAACCGGAAGATCCCGATTGTGCATTGGAAAACCAGTCGATGTTTCTATCTAATGCACATATTCACTCAATACGTTTTGTGTAATACATACATTTGAGGGATCTAGATTCAAAACATGCGAATTTTTATGTGCGAATTGATTTTATTCGATAGATCGAGTGATCTAACGAGATTTACGATAACGATTTTTTATATTTGATCTAATTTAATAATATATAAAATATCCAAAATATAAAATTATCATAATCGTTTCAATTTTCAAGATTTATAATTAAACATGACAATAATAATAATAATAATAATATTTATTTTAGATTGGTTTAGACGATTCAAAAGTTGACATATTCAACGAACGTTTGAACGGTTTTTCATCGATTCTAAGTTATATATTATTGTTGATTTTGATTCTTAGTCACTCGTAATATACATAATAATATAATATAATAAATCTTGTTAAATGTGCGTGTACGTATGTTTTAAAAGTTCACTTGTGTGTGATTCACCGCCCATTGTGCGAGAAATACCGCTTGAGCTTTAACCCGATCGGATGCATCTCTTTGAACTTTTTCACCCCTCTTCTTAACGTTCAACTATTGTTTTATCCTTTATTATAAAGTTCCTTAAATAGTCTATCATTATATTAAACATTATCAAACTATCGTTGTAGGGTTATGTTTGGAAATTCCATTCAAAACTTTGCACTTTTGCGCGAGTTGCGCAATTTATTCGAAGACCACTTGACTCGATAGAGGAAGTTTCTCGAAAAAGAAGCGGAAAAACCTTTTTTTGCACGTCCCATCTTAATTAGCAAAAGATGCTATCCAATTTGTTTGATAGAGTTGCGTACATCGTAAACGTGAAACGTGATACGTACAGTGGAGGTGCTTCTGAAGATTTCTTTCTTAATTTAATCAACCTCAGTTTTTCAGAGCACAAAGCCGTGTAAATCCTTGATTAAATCAAATTTTTAATCATCTCCATGAATATATAATTTAATCTGAGGAATTAACGCATCTTAATTCAAAACACCTCAATTTTCTCAGCATTTCGAATTGGTTTATTTTAAAATTCTCTTTTAACACCCGGAATATATTCCAGAGACTACCATGTAAAACAAATCATTTCATGGTGACCATATAAAAATTGGAGATAGATTCTATCAGTATATTTGGATAAAACTTTCGTTCAAATATGCTTTATAAAAAAATGAGTAATGTAGAAAAACTTCGCTATATGACATCATCGATTTTTGTTTATTTATTATAATAACTATAGTTGTATACTGGGGTGTTGTGAATTTTACGATTGTGGTATAATAATATATATTATATAATACTTTATTTTTCAAATTTCATACCATTTTATAGTGAAAAAAATAATGGATAATTTTTCCTTGAATCGTGTTATTTCGGAACCGTGTGAGTATTGGGTGTAATTTTATAGAATCATCGCGCTAAATCGTATATTATACGTTAAATATTAACAATTTACATTTAAAACCTTTAGTCCAAATTTATTTCAACTTTTGATCTGAAAATATGAAATGATCTAAATACAAATATTATATAGTCTTTATATAAATAAAGTATAACGTATGGTCATAATACAAATAAAGATAGTCAAAATAAATCGTTAATATTAAACCATTTTTTTCTATAGAATGAATTATAATTATGAACGATATACTCTGACCAACTGTATATATATCCCCTATTCCCCTATATATAATAGCGGATTTCTATCTGTCTGTCTGTCTGTCACAATGACGCTCGCGAATTTTTTTTCTTTTTTCAAATGAACGGCCCGAGCCGCGACTTTTAAATGATGATGATGAACAAATGAACTGGTTTTATTAATTAAATATTCAAATCGAGTACACATTTCGAGTTCACACAATC